>CAUYPO010029495.1:0-46869 GCA_963574435.1 Cheirogaleus major | reverse complement strand
AAGGTCTAGGAGACCAGAACTCATGGTGAAGAACAGCCATGAATTTCAAACTTCCAATGAAAGGCAAAAAAAGCCATCCCACTCCCAGCCAGGAGACCAACAGCCATCATGCAATGACAGTTTAAAAGCAACTCACGAGGCTGGGCGTGGTGGCTCACGCCTGTAATCCTAGCACTCTGGGAGGCCGAGGCGGGCGGATCGCTCAAGGTCAGGAGTTCGAAACCAGCCTGAGCCAGACCCCGTCTCTACTAAAAATGAAAAGAAATTAATTGACCAACTAAAAATATATACAGAAAAAATTAGCCAGGCATGGTGGTGCATGCCTGTAGTCCCAGCTACTCGGGAGGCTGAAGCAGAAGGATCGCTTGAGCCCAGGAGATTGAGGTTGCTGTGAGCTAGGCTGACGCCACGACACTCACTCTAGCCTGGGCAACAAAGTGAGACTCTGTCTCAAAAAAATAAATAAATAAAATAAATAAAAGCAACTCACAAGTCTAGGAAGTAACCAAAAGTTAAAGCAAAAAAAAGACATCCCCTTAGGTGTTTGTAGACCACAACACTTTCCCCTTACAAACCTTGAAAAAATTTCTAAGCAGAAAATCAAGTTCTTTTCGAAAGAATCAAAGTGAACAGTGAACTTCCTCTCCATTATTAATCTATCAACTTTGGTATCACATTGTATCACCATTAGGATAATAATTTCTGCTTCCTATCACCTAGGGTATGTTCCCAATAACTACCAGATCCGATAAAAGGTCCCCAAGACCATGGCCTACATACGTTTATCATTAGTTTCTTTCTTTTGTAAAGCGGAGTAGATTAACAAGAACTATCAGATTACTCCTTTTAAAAAAATCATGAGCTAAAAATGACGCAAACACTTCAGATTAAAAAGTCAGTATTTGCAAGTCATTGAAGAAAATTGTATAGGAAAATGAAAATGTGTAAAACGTTGGCAGATCTAGATTTAAAGACTCTTACTATTTAGAAAGCATGACACATAGCTTAGGAAGTAATGAATCTATACTAGAAACAAACTGATTATGAAGGCATTTTACTTATAGCCCTGGAACATTAACAGACATAGACATTTTTAAGTCAACAATGACACCTAATACCTGAATACATATTTTATATGTGAAAGCCATCATGTTGGATGCCAAAAATGATCACTTATATCAAAATTGCACTTAAATAATACAGAAAACTAAATGTCATCTCCTTTGACATTTACATATCAAAAATGACACTAAAGTTTAGTATCAAACTATGGACACTATGGGTGCATTGTAGTTCCTGCATAAAGACTATTGAAGGCTTTAAACGTGGATCTAAGTTCTTATAAGTTAAAAAACCAAATGTGGCTTGTCATTTTTTCCATACAAAATCTAAAACATAGTTTTTCACTTGTGTTGTTTTAAATTTCAGTGTTAAGTGGCAAATGCTTACTTAAAATGCTATTCAAGGTTTCTGAACCATACCTTTGGGTTGTATGTATGTGTGTGTTTAAACAAAACTCTATATGAATGTTATTCTAGGAGCAGCTACTCCGCTGAGGAAAGCACAAAAACAGATGTGTAAGGACATGCAGTGGAATGTGCGTGGTTTGGCTGGGAAGACACAATCAAGAATAAATTGCACCACAGAATGGCTGGAAAAGTTAATTAAGTCAACTTAACCAATAACTTAGCCAGTAACAAAACTTTTTTGTTCGTTCCTTTGATTTTAATCATGAAATGGTGGATGGGAGAGAAAATGCATATATACATTCACTAGGTTCCTGAGACTGAACTCATTTTTCACTGTTCGGTTAGGAATGGGTGAATTTCAAAGCTTTGTAAAGAAAGCATAAGAAATCCACCACCCCCCACACCGAAATAGTAGCAATCAGTACTACCTGTTATAGCATCCAAATGATTCTATTTTACTTTTTGTGAATAGCCTCAGTGTAGGTATCCAAGCATTTCCAAAATATTCATAGAGAAAAAGAGAAAACACAGGAAGAGAGACAAATGGACAGAGCCACAGACAGACAAAAGGAAGGACAGAGGGCCGTGGAGATGGCAGCCACCAGCCGGCACACATACGGTGCCCCAACCTTGGGAAGCCTGCACCCCACAAGCTCTAAACCCAAACAGGGCTCAGGACCAAAACCCACACCCAGGTCTGTGTGCCCAGGGCCCAGCGCAGTGGGAAGAGAGACCAGGTAGGAGCCTGCAGAACAAAGAGGCTCCGTAGCTCCAGCAATCCACACCTCTCAGCATACTCCTGGGATGTGAAGAGGCTCTAAACTAGTTAGTGAAAAACCGTAGAGTATTCTGTAAAAAAGATCATTGCAATGAGTATTCACATAAATGAAGAGAAAGGTTTATTTTCCTTTCTTTTGCTTTTTCCTGTCTTAAATTTGTTTGCTTGTTTTCCTGGAATCCACCTGTCAGGCTGCAATCCATGTTTAAAAACAGCACTTCCATTTTTCTTATATTCGATTGGATCTTTGTGCTGTCCCAAAATAAAAAGCAGTAAATCCCTGAGAAGAAACAGAAACATGAAAAATAAATAAATAAATAAAAGTGGTCAGAGCTTGTAGGATCTCTAAGACAGCTGTCATTCAGGCATGTTCCCTGCAAACTTGACTAAGGAGTGCCTGCCCCCAAACAGGACAGGATCTATACACGTTTAGGAGGAATGTAGGCTTCAAGGGCACAGGCCGATCAGGGCAGGAGCCCAGTGTGGAATGGGGTTGAGGAAACAGATGTGTGATTAACTCCAACTGTAAGACTAACTTTTGTAAATTACAACTGCTCCTTCTCTGACTAATCGTCTTTCATGGCTTCCTGGCTGCCATGGGGCTGGCCAGGTTAATTCTGCTTCCAGTGACCCTCAACGAGTTCATGGGTTTAGGTTCCTTTAGGAAGGAAACCTAAAGTCGAACAGTGGCTCAAGACAAGCACAGCAGCAGAAAACCTCCTGAGCACGTGTCCAGGAGTGGGAGTGGCAGAAGTAGCAGGATCTTCATAAGAAGGAGGCACTGTGGTCCCCTCTGCTGAGATTCACAAACAGGACAGCACTTCTGCAGGCTCCACACCATGCAGCAGCATCTTCTACCCTCCTGTGCTCGTTCTCACCTGTTCTCACACTCACACACACTATAAAGATAACCAAAAGTTGATGTTTCCTGAAGTGTCAAATGCAGAAAGTGTTTATTTTTACAAAATTACTATTAAAATGACCAAATAACCAACACTGCATGGACTGATTTTATTTCTGAAATAATAAGTTTGCTTAATTTTTATAAATTCCAGAAAAAAGACACAAGGGTAACAGGTTTTTAAGGAGAAATATGCATTCTATAACCACAGTGGGAGAATAATGCAAATATTATGGCTCAATTAAAACAAACTCCAGTCCTGACTGTAAATACCACCAATAAAGGGAGAAATATAGAGATATTTTCAGATATATGTAAATTCATTATTTTAACCCAGACATAAATATACCTCCCTAAGGATCAATTCAAAACTGGACTCATTAGGCAGTGGGTTTAACAGCCAGCTCCCTTGGTCCCCTGCACAGCCAGCAATGCACACTCGGAAAACTGGGTGAGCAAGAGCAGGCTCTCTCAGCAGACACAGCTAGACCGAGATGGCAGTGGCCAGCCTCTTCAGGAACAACTGCCCTTAGAAGCTAAGGTTCTGCAATGCAGTTACCTTCCAAAGCAGATTCTGGCCCTCAAACGTAAAAAATTATAAACCAATCTAGCAAAATCATTCTTGGAATAAAGAAAAGATAAGCCCACAGGATGGAAAATAGCAGGTTGGCGCATGCAAATCAGTGTGCCCAGATAGGCAGTGGTCAGGAACTAGGAGGATGGACCACCTCACTCTTCCCAAGGGCACATGGAAAAGTGGAGTGAAATTCAGGGAGGCCAGGAATGGCTATGAAATCTACGAAGAGCAAAGGCATTATGGCCCACAACAGAGGAAAAGTGGGGACAGAGAGTGGAGGTTACCATTAACCTCAGTCTGTTTTTACCAGTGGAGGGGTCTCTGGAATTTATTTTCAATGCTCCATGCTTGAACTGAAATGCTTCTCAACACTTTGCTCAAATTTTTAAAATATAGCATATAGAAATGGTGGTTCTATGTTATTTCTGAATACAATTAAGTAAATTAAATTTCTATAAGTCAACAACAAAACCTGCATCTCACATACTAATGTTACCTTGATGTTCAACCATTAACACATTTTAAAATCCTTTAGAGTAGACTATTTAAAATTGGGGGGTGAGAGGAGATCCTGTCACTAATTTTTTTTTTTTAAGTTAAAAAATTATTTAAGTTTTGCTAAGTCCCTTATGAACTTTGGTCTTCCATTCTGATCATATATGTCACTAATTTTTACAAGACAACTTTGTGTCCTCTGTAATAACTAATTATCCCAGCTAGTATAGACTTTCCATATGAAACACAAAGCATTTTGAACTCTCGCCAGGCTAATCAAGATGATTTCCAAAATGCCCAAACAGGAACTTCCTATAATAAATATCCTATCGCATTTACATCTCAAATTAGAAAATCTGGAAGTCAACGTGTAGATAAAGTGCCAAAACAGAGATTACTGAAGCCTGCCCATTCCACGCCTTCCCCCACCCTGCATCCCATTTGCTTTCTTTAGTGTCTCCTAGAACAAACACTGGTCCAGGTGCAAATGCTCAGCTCACAAGGAATGCAGAGAACATAAAAATGACTGGAGGCTTGGCTGCTGGTAATCCCTGTGGCTACTCACCATTAGAAGTGGTGCTGGAGGCAACGGCTTTCTCGCTGACATCTGTTCGAGTGGAGCATTTCACTATGGAATTCTCAACTTTTTTCTTCTCAGTGGTTGTGGAGCTGTGGGACTGGGCCTCCATGGCGTCTTCTCATTACTTCAGCTCCTCTCCACCAGGAATGCCTAAAGAAAACAACAGCGCCGTCAACTTCAAAGAACGGTGGACAAGCAAAATCTCACTCTTGAAAGTCCATTTCCCCTGTCACCTGAGAAAACCCTCGCGTTTTAGCAAGTTCTAAATCTGGAGGACACTTCTGCATGAGTTTTCTGGCAAAAATGTCTCAAACTTTAATAAGCCAGTTGAATTCTATCTGCACATGTGAAAGGAGAATAGAGGGAAATGTCCATAATAATGTGAGACTTTTCCCAAAATCCTACATTTGTTATCAAAATGGTCTAAATATCTCAATTGTCAACTGTGTCTATAGTGTGAAACTCAAGTGTCACATTACTCTTTTAAGTTACATCTACAAATGTTATCTTTAAGGGGTCAATTTTAGAGGAAGGGGCATTTGGACAACTTCCAAAGCAAGAAAAGGTTTTTAATTATTAATTAGATGTTTCAAAGAGCGTCTGCCAATTTCCAATATCCAAGGTCTACTCAAAGTTCTGAATCATGAGGTAATTCAGGCCAAGCAGCCAGTGAGTTCTGTCTCTCTCGTTAAGATATGTGAATTGCAATATGCCTCTTAATCCTAATTCATTCAGGTAAACCATACTCTTTACGCTTTCTTAAGATATAAGAATTTTTCAATTCATTTGATTTGCATTTTTAGGACAAAAGTAATAGAACATGCTCTCGATCCCACAGGAAAAGTCAACAGATCTCCAATAGCAAAGACTGGGCTCACTTAGAAAATATTAAAACTGGCTGGGCATGGTAGCTTACACCTGTAATCCCAGCGCTCTGGGAGACCGAGGCAGGAGGATGGCTTGAGGTCAGGAGTTCAAGACCAATCTGAGCAACAGCGAGACCCTGTCTCTACTAAAAATAGAAAAATTAGCCAGGCATCGTGGAGTGCGCCTGTAGTCCCGGCTACTTGGGAGGCTGTGGTAGGAGGAGCACTTGAGCCCAGGAGTTTGAGGTTGCAGTGAACTATGTGGCACCACTGCACTCTAGCTCAGGGGACAGAGCGAGGCTTTGTCTCAAAAAAACACAGAAAAAAGAAAGGAAGAAAATATTAAAACTCAGCTCAAAGCAAGTTCAGTACCTCTTTCACTAGCTTCATTCATGTGATAATCGCCCTAACTCATCATTCATCAATTCTCACTCTATTGGGTTCATGTTTTTTGCAGTCATGTTCTACACCTACAAAGAATACAAGAAAAGATGAAAACTACCCTCTCTAACATGTTTTCTTCAAGATATCTGGATTGTAACACCCATGGAGAGCATTTCTTAAGTCTAGTCATCTGCTTATTTTTCTACATTTAGCAGATGCTGCTATGTTCAATCAAAACAGCAATTAATGAAATAAAATAAGCAACTGCTTAACCGACTAAAAAAGTTAAAATACCAGATGAAGTATGGTTAGTCATCTTTAACTCATATTTGCAGGTGAACTGCAAACTGATTGGATAATAAATTCCCCTTGATCTGGAATTCAAGTAACTAGGATGCTTGAGAGCCAGAAGCTGTACAGGCCTGTGGCACCAGCTTTTCCCCTAACTTCCATTTCTTTTCCCAGATTATCCAGTGTCATTCATGGTAAAAACACACAAGTTATTTAAGAACAGCTTTTGTAGAATAAAAAAGAAAAAAGGAGCACTAAGTTAAATTTACATATCAATTGTAAGATCCACTCCAAACTCAGAAACACCCTTCAAAGGGCAATGGCAAAGTACAACAGGGAAGGGGCTGAGACTTCCCTTCCCAAGGCTGCCCCTGCACACAAGTTCCAAGTGCAGGGCTACCTGGATGGCACCTCTGGAGGTGTCCAGAGCACAACCTCATGCAACCTGTCACTGAGCCTCAGTTGTCAATCTGTCAAATGTCAGATCAGACAGTGGAATGTAACCTTTCTCCTTGGGGGGAGGGGACACATGCCCTTTAAAAATATGCTAAAAGTTAAAGACCTTCTCTGCACAAAATACCCTTAAACACAAAAGTATACATTTAATTTCCAAAGGATACAGACTTTCCAAGCTTTTCCAATTATCTGGATAAAGAACCCTTAAAGGAAAAATGATCAACGGTCTCTTCTAGCTCTAACAATCTCATAATGATTCTTTATTTTTTTAATGCTCCCCCAAAACTGATTTAAATAGCATCTTTAAAGTATGCCACAAGAACAATTCAATCCAATCCATCACTGTTTCTCAGTGTAGTACAAGAAGCATTTCTATCAGGGTTGCTACAGTGCTTGGTAAACATTCAGATTCCTGGGTCTAATCTCTGATGCAATGCATTGAGGGCGACACCCAGGAACCTTTATTTTAACAAGCACTATTAATTGCCAGACTCACTAAAGCTTTCGAACAACTGTTCTACAAGTTTATGTTTGCTCACTGCCCTATACCCAGTGTAGTAGGTACTCACTGAATTCCAGCAGCCTACACAAACCTATCCCAGCACCGATAACAATGATAATGAACTCTCCTTCGTCTGGAAGTCTATGCTGAATGTCCATCTCCTCTCTCCAGACCACAAGCTCCATGAGGACAAGACTTCTACCCTCCCAGCACCTACTACACCTAACCATGTTTACTGAGTAAATAAATGATCGCATCGATGACCCTGTGACTTACATGATTCTGCGGTGTCTTGAATTTCAATCACCATTGGTTTAGCTATATACATTTTCTGTTATATTCAGTGTTTCTTTGAAAACTGGCAAATTATATAAAAACTAAAAACCTTAACAGGAATGTTTAATCAGAACACTCCGTTCTTCGCCATTTGGGATAAACAGGCATTTACTATACTATAATCGTTCCCTTCAAAATATACCTTCAGTTTTATTGGTTGAATTTGGGTAAAGAATCTACTAGCTTAAAACTGCACCCTTAAACACGCAATGGACCAGAAAACACCATTAAAAGATGAGATTCCTAGTAAGAACTAAGTCTCTTCCTTAGTAGAGGGAGCTAGCTAATTAACAGGAGTCAAGAGACAAGTCCCCAAAATTCTTTGACAAACTTGGTTTTTGTGGAGTTGTTGGTTCCACCCCCCCAAGGCAAAGGACTTCATTTTAACAAAGCAATAAAACCTTCCCAATACTCATCACTGCACAGGCTCATGTGAGAAGAGGTAAAGCTCCAGGCACTGACTGAAATCACACTAATTAATGGTTTTAGAGAATACTAATTCCTACCCCAGTCTGAAATGGATTTTTAAAAAAATAGACCCTTGGTCACTCAAGAATCTACCCCCTTCTTCTATTTTGACAACTTATTTTTGGATCTCATTAGTTAGTAACTAATTATTTAAAAGTGTGGTTTATGCTTGGAACCGGGCTATAAAGATGGCAACTTGCCAAGGCAGACATCTGCTTCCTGTACATTCCTATAAATTATATCAGCTTATTTTACAACTTTGTCCTTGTCAGTCATAAAAGAGAAAGTTTTAACATTCTAGACGCCCACACCTCATCAAACTGTGCATGAAGAGTCAGTGAGCAGAAAAGGGTGGCTGTTTCTAGGTGTGGTGGTGGATTTTTCATAGAATAGTAAGGAGAGTTTGGAAACTCATTCTGAATCGATACATTAAAGCATTTGGAACAGCAGAAATTCCTGATGATTCTGAAACATAACTGGGGCAGTGGCTCCATTGCACTCTTTAAAACCTAACTTATTTAGAACTTAAGTATTAACGGAAAATTTTAAGTTCTGCTTCGCTTCAAAGACTTTCCTCTGAGGAAAACATGCCACTGTTTTTCAGATGTGAATGAAATGAGACTTTTCCCCCAATATAGTTTCTTTGCTTACAACTCCACACTGTTCTCCTTCAATCCCTTTCACTACCGAAACATTACATGCAAGATTTGCTGGCATGCCCCTTGACTTTCCATGCTTAAGGGAAAAAAAAAAAAAAATGTTTGTAGCTGACGTCTGAGTCCCAGCAGCTTGAGTGTATGAGGGGAAAGAAAAAAATACTGCAACCAAGGAAAACTGTGCTAATAGCACATGCCTCCTAGAGCTTGAAGTTTCATAGGTAAAAGGAGGGATAAACATTCCTTCCTGAAAGCAAACAGTCAAGGCTTTTCCCCATTCAACTATCCCTGAACCTTTTGTAATTTCCCTGAGGCCTAAACCCAGGGCACAATTAATTCCAGACCCTATTTTAAATCTAATCCCTCTCCCACTAGCAACCTGCCTGCAGGTGGGTCTTTTCTTTCTAAATTATAAATCTGAACCTGCCTCAGCCTCCTACAAAACAAGGCATTTAAAGCTTCCTGGAGCCATTGACCTGGTGATGCTGTAGTGCACGTTCGCATTTGAAAGTGAGCAAGGGAGGGACCTGCCGAATTCTTGCGGGGGCCTACGTTAATACACAGCACTTGCACACAGAACGCCTGGACGTCCCCTTTACAGTCACCACTTACAGCTGCGGGGGGGGAGGGGGGTAGCCCAAAACAGAAACTTGCACTATTACAAAGGTAAGTCCCCATTGATTATGCTAATTGTTTTGATCAGGTTGGATGGCGATGGCCAATTTTGTTGGAAAGCTCTGCGCTTTCCTGTCGGGTTCCCTTCAGGTTCTGGTTCCCTCAAACGGGGGGCAATGGATGTTTTTCGCCACTTCTCCCCGCGCCGAGCCCAGTCCCCTGCTCGAGGTCCCCTCGGCGGCGGCTGTGGCGCGGTGGGTTCATTAGCGCGCGCGCCGGGCCCGCGCAGCGCCGTCTGCAGCGCGGAGTCGCCGCATCCATCATCATTACATCAGCGCGGGGCAGTCCACGCCGCGAGCTCCCGGCCGGCGCGCCCCAACCCGTGCGCCAGCAAACCGAGCATGCTGAACTCCTCCGAAAAGGCTGCGTGTCTGGGGGCAAAACGGGTGCTCCCAGGCCCCACTTGGATCCGCGCATTGCTGCAGCGGCTCTCCGGGACACAATGCACCTCCGCCAGCCAGGCCGCGGGAACGGGAAGAACACCCGGGGGCGGGGGTGGAGGAGTCTCCAGCGCCCGCGGGGCTCGGCAGTCACCCCTCCAGCGCAGAGAAGCGGCCCCATCGATCCCCATCAGAACGGTCACCCTGCTCCTCGGGAATATTCACGGGCATTTGCAAACTCTCTCTACAGTTGGCCCAGGAAAATTTCCAAAAAAACACTTGCAGGGGACGGCCCTGCTTGCATTCACACAGCTGCTTTAACCAGCTGAATTCAGGGAGGTGCAGCTTTTCAGGTACTTTGCAATGCAACACCCTATGTGTCGCGCTATAATAAAACATTGGGGAACACTTGAAGTCTTCAGGAAACCAATGGGTGTGTGCTTCACTCACAGTGCTTCTAACTCGCCGTCTATTAACCTGGCCCTCAAATGTGTTTTTCTTCATTAGTTGCCATAAATAGATCCAGGTGCTGTGAATGGTTTAAGGCACAGACACATTGCCTCACTGTCTCTGAGAGAGGCCCTCAGTGGAGTCCCAAAGTTCTACCTTAATCACCAGAGGCTTTATGTAGTAAATAAAGAGCAAGAACAACCACAATTCTGGGTACCTGTACAAAAATCAGCCTTTCCCCTTGCAGGTATCTACAGTGAAACCTCCCACCTCCATGCAAGCAGGATTCCTCTGTCGTTTAAACACTTAAATGTTTAAAAAGAAAGCACCAATGCTACAGCCAACGTTTGAGAAGGTGTTTGAACTGAATGAAACGACTTTCTAATTTTGGGGGAAATGAAGCAGCAGTTAAAAGCTGATAGTGCATCCTTTCTGAACAGGAGACTTCATTTATTTCCCTAATCCAGTTGATTTATTTTTAAGTTGCCTAAACTTGGGCAATAGTAACTCTTAATTTTTTTTTCTTAATGCATTTAAAGATTTAAAACAACTAAGTTAAAAGCCTGATTAATGATAACTGATCAGTTTCTGACAGGATAAAACAGCTACTGGCAATGAGAGATCAGAAACAGAGGACATTTCAGTAGGCTAGGCAATGCTATTAACAACACCATGCTTAGGCCTTAAGTGAGAAGTTACTCTGTGTAGCTTAGGGGAACTATTGCTCTAAGGGAAGAAAGGGAGAAATTATATTTGTTTACACTTGCCTGTATATTGATAAGCTCAATGATCTCCCTGATGTGCTAATGTTTTAAATACCCAGAAAAAAACAGCCTGTGTAAGGATTTCTGAGACAGCCTTCCTTGTATAACTGAAGAGTGACATTTCCCTCCACTTTTATAACTAATAGATCAGCTGCTACTTCAAGGTGCTACTCTTGGAGCAATGGTTTAGGTAAAGTTCCTATTAAAGATTTACCTTACTGTACCTATTAAATAACTAATTTCCTAAAAACAAACAAAAAATCCTTTAGAAAGACCAATTTTTTTTTTTTTTACAAAATCAAGAATGACAAATTAATGTTGATTTTAACTTTTTGATCAGTTCTGGATGTGAGAAAGTCTTCAGTTTCGATGAGCAAAATGTAGGGAATTTAAAATATTTCAGTAGATTTCATGTAATCATTCACTGTAGAAAAGCTTTTATAGGTTTGTAATGTGGTTGACACTTCCTTGTGTTCGAAATATCTTTCTGAACTTAAAATCAATTAGATATGCATAACCTCTGTAACACACCAACAGTTCCCAAGATTTCTAAGGCTTCCTCTCCCTTCCCTGTCAGTATTGCCTTACTTTTTCTGCAAGAAAAGAAGCCCAGTATCATAAGTTGTTAATGAAATCTTCATGAATTTTTAACTATAGTATTTTTTCATGTACAATTATTTTACCTTTATATATGAATTTTTTCATAATCAGGAAAGCCTAAAGCCTTAACTGCAAATAAGAAAGCTACTATCTGCCCAACTTGCCATTGGTCACCCAGAGGGTTCCCCAAATCTGCCTCCTATTGTTTTCAGTCTTTCTTTCCTACATTTCTGATGCTCCTAATCTCAGATAAGCAGTATTCGTGACAGACATCCCAAATTGGAATTACTCTAAAGGGAACTGAATTACTCTAAGGGGAAAGAATTACCTGGCTATGGATTAAGTGAATTTGGTTTTAGTAAATTAACTACATCTAAACTTTAAATAAATCCATATATCTAACTTCAACCACTGAAAAGCTTCTTTGACATGAAAGTAATCATTGCTACTACAGCTAAAATCACAAATGACATTTTCGTGTGCCAGTTTCATTTTTCTGCCACGTGTATTTAAAAGAAAAGATTATCAGCTACTCTTTCTCTGCAGCCAGAAGTACTTTATGAGAAACATTTGAAGGGAGTATGAGGTCTCTATTTAATACTTGTTACCATTTCTGAGTTCTGCAAAACTATTAAAATGAGTCCCATGTGCCTTGGGTAGGCACTGCAGGAAGCAGCCTGCGTAGCAGGTGCCGTTAAAGAATGAGCAATAATGTGGAGCACACTGCACCCCCACTTTGTGTGAGTTAGCTGGATACAAACAGTCCTTCTTAGAAAGGGAGATCTGTAAGTCAGTTATCAGTCTGTCGATCAGCTAAGCTCATGAAAACTATGTTCCTCTTAAATCCACATATATCACACAAACATCACGACTGATCAAATGTGTCCCTTGTCTCACTTCACTGAAGCTTATTGGAATTAAAAGTTTTCACACATTTGTAGAAGAAAAAATTTAATTATTCTCATAGAACTTTTATAGTCATAAAAGGTTCCTGGAATCCTGTTGTGTCTTTACCGTAAAGCTTACGGGGGTAGATTGCATGCTCTGTGAATAGTAATTTACTTTTACACTATCACAAATATCACAAAGATCAATAACCTGTTGCATGTTAAAATCATCTATAGAGATCCCAAAGGTACTTAACATATTTTCTTGTGAAGTACTATTCACCATACTTTATCCTTCTAATTTTTAAACTTTTGATTCTTGAATCTTAACTGCAATTTTAAAAGCAACTTTTTCAAAATCTAAAGATTTTTCATTAAGGCTTATTCAGTAAAAATTACCCATGGTCCACTTATCCTATGAACCTTGCTTATTAATAGAAAATCCTTCAGCTGTCTTATTTTTCACCCCCTAGATGTACAAAACTGCCAAGCTAACCTACACCAAGCTACATACCCTCCCAGAGAAACTCTTTGGTATGGAATTTCATTTCAGCATCCACAGTTCAAACAGCAGACATTGTCCTGGAGTGGCATGGCCTGATCCACATGTCTGGCTCCTGGATTCCAGGTCTGCATACATCTTAGTCATTAAGGCTTCATTCTTAAGCTGCTGGATGAGGTTTCTCTACACACTGATAACTTTCTTCAGACTGCATTATACTTTTTAAAAATATCACAAAATGAAATCAATAATAGGGTTTAACTGCCTCATTCCTTCATTACTGCAATTTGAAACTTATCTTTCATCTAAATGGTGAGTTTTCAGTCTCTTTTTGTAAAAATCAATAGTTTGTAACGTAAAGCACTCTGGAGTCTTGTTAGGCATTTTATGCAATCTTCAAAACAAGTCAAGGTAGCGAAAGCTAAAAATTTCTGCATGAAAATAAGCAAGCATAATGTCACGCTGAATTTGAAGTTATTCCAAAAGAGATTTAAATAAAATTGCACTTATCTCCAATTATTTAATTAATTTAATTTTGTAGCATAAAAATTACACAAACACACAACCAAATGCTTGTGGTCAAAAGGTAGTCCCATGCCACCTCCCCACTCACCACACACTCCCCTCCAAAAAAACAAAAAAGTAAAGAAAAGAAAAAACCCTCTAGCTGTTTCAGGCCAGCAATCAATCCAATTTACTTCAGGTACAATTTACACGTACAGTGCATGCCACAACAAAACCACAGTATGATGCCAACATGGCCCTTAGGAAAGTTTTCCCCTAAATCTCTGGAAAGGAGCTTTAAAAGAAAGCAAGGATTACAGTCAGCTAGAAGGTAGGGAGGGGACTTACCTCAAACCCAGCCAAGCGGAAATCAGAGCAGTAATTCTACAAGTCGACAGAGTACACTTTCAAAGCTATAATGGTGTGAAGAAGTGCTGGCCAGCCTGGCCTGAAGGCAGCACTAATACACTGATGACTAATGGCTAGGCCCGGGCAGACAATGAATTTGGGGCTTGAAAACTAACAGAAACCATGCAGTACTTTGACAAATGGGCTTTCACAATTTCATTCATTGAATAACCTTTAAGCACAAAATTGGCTTGGGTTCTCTTGGGAATTATATGACATGCTGTTGGACAATGATGTAAGTATTTTCTTTTTTAATTATGACTCTTATGCAAAATGCAAAAGCACCATATATGCGGACACAACTATCGATACCACAGATGCAGATGTGGAGCTCAACACAATATTGCCTTTCAGGAGGGGGCTGAAATGTTCCAAAGCCACCTTATTAACTATGTAATGGCTTTTTCATTCAGCGTCTTTAGAAAGCCATAGATTTTCTGAGACATTCTGTCGGGTTGAAATATACACACACAGAACAAAAAACACTTTCACATTTAAAAAAACCAAAAAACACTCACAGAGGTAATGAGTGGCTAAGAAATTTTGCACTAAAATATAGTGCATTTAGAATTACAAGTGAAAAAAGTCTAATTTTCAGGGGCCAGGCAAAAGAAAAGTGCCATAAAACAATTGAGTCACCATGTAAAGTTTGCAATCAAATGCACTTACAAACACATTTAACATCCAATTTCTTTCAAACAGCTCTCCTCCTTCTTCCCTGAGTAACTAGCCTTTCAATTTAAAAATAATAATTTTGGCAATTTTTAAAAAGAGAATGAAATATCTAAAGTGTCTCTAAATTAACAAGTACCACTTACTCCAGACAGCATTGCCTTTAGCAGCTCCTAAAAACTTAAGAAAAGGATCTTAAAACAGGAAGCTTAGTGAGCTCATAAAACTGTGTTGGAGCCAGGAACACATAGCATATTTAATCTGCAAACTGTGAGAGTCTACAGTGATTTCAGCAAGATCTGAGGCATGCCCTCAAGGTTTGCTGGGATCTGGGATTAGGGGGTTGATAAGAACCTCTACTGCCCATGGACATGTTTTTCTTCTGCAGTTAAACACAAATGCATAGAGACGTTTGACTGCTGCTTGGCGTTACTGCTCAAGTTATATAAAAGCTTTGCAGCTCCTTTTGCTGTCAATATATCAAAGTTTAAAAAAAAATCATCAAAGTGTGAAATTTCATTTAAAGTCTTCGCCAGTCTACAGCTCTATTTCACAGGCCCATCAAATAAAAGCAAAGATGAAAAATACACTGAAAGTACTTGAAAAAGTTTGCAGCAGTACCCCTGCCCTGTTGTTGTTTATTCTGTCTCCCTTTATTTGCTTTGAAACTAGAAACAGATCAATTTTCATCTAGAAAAATGACAACATGAAGTGAAGGGCAGCATCTCCTACTAGGTTTTAATGAAAAGACAACCCTGAAGTCATTATTACAGTGGAATCTTTTGTTTAACAAATATACATATATGTTTCCTCTATAGTCATTTCAGCATTTTAATTGTCTCCCATGATGTTAAGTTGGCAGAAAATTTCTTGAATCTTCCAAAACAAATCAAACAGACCTCAGAATATGAATGCCAGCAAAACTAAAACCCCCTTCAAAGAATTCTTTAGCTGAGGATTTACAACAATTGCATAAAGAAGAAAAGTCTGACTTTTAAGATAATCTACTATAGTCTAAAAGCATTAACATTCCATTACTAAGGTTTTCTTGAGGATTTCATGACTCATTGATTCACTTTTCCTTCAAGACTGGTTTTTCTTAGTACATTACTATCTCCATATAAGTGAGTGCATGCACTGAGAATCATTAAATTGTCTCCTTTCATAAGCCCCAAACGCTATCCTCAAAAAAAAGAGGTGGGAGCTCTCAGAAAGCAGGATACCTTACATAGAAGGAAGGACCTTTAAATGGCTAAGCACAGAGGAAGTCTGAAACTCTTGCAGCACGAAGGTAATTAAGGAAACTTCACTGGCCAAGAAACAAAGGAAAGTCCAACTTTTAGACCTGGGCATCAAATTGATAAATTAACGATTCTTTCATTAAATAAGTAATGAAATAACTCAACAGAGCCATTTTTCATCAGTACTGAATTTTCTCATTTCTGTCTGTGGTCCTTTGCAAATTAGATATACAATAGAAATGTGTTTATGTCAGGGTTCAATCAAGGAATATAAGCATGTTAAAGGCACCAGGAATTGGTAAGCATCTGAGTTGGACCTACTAGCCTATTAACAATAATACAATCTACATCTTTTAAAGTGTTCCTGCTTGTGTGAAATTTCACTAGACACCTCTCACATTGGACTCATTCATGCATCTTAAACCAAAGCTTCCCTAGGCTGATTTTAAGAATTACATACCCTGAAAGGATCTCCCCTTAGGCGGGGAGTTTCTAATTAAATAGTTTTTAGTATAAAATAAACTCTCCACTCTGTATAAGCATGCTATTACAACTAATTTAAATGTTATTTCATGTTTGTTTTAAGTTTGAATATAGTCTAACTGGCCAAAGTGTTTGTGTACCAGGTTGTTAAGACCAATATTTCCTAGCATAAACAAATTCTTTAGATACTTCACAGAGTTTACATTGTTAAAAGCAATCACCACTGCTTTAATATATCCCCTTGACTGAAATACTATTCTGCTTTAGAAAAAAGACAGATTTTAAGGATTTTTCCCTATTTTAAAACATAGCATTTTCCTCTTTCAAAATAATCTTGACACATGTAATTAGGAAACTGTCAGACTATTATTAATTTTTAATTTAAAACCTAAATGAAATAATTACAGGAATCAATCAATAAGGCACCTATTCAAATTACCGAGCAATTACATAAATACTCAAAATTAATACTTTAGGCCAATTCTTGAAGATTTCGGTCTATAATATGCTAAGACATCAAACAACACAAAAAGTGTAACATGGGGAGGATGAATAGTTCCTGCCTTAAATAGACTGAAATGAGCTCATTTCAGATGGCCACGGCACAGGCGCCCCACCAGCCATGCCCAACGCACTCAACCCTTTTCTTTTCAAAAGTTAATTTATTTCCACCAGACACATATTTCAGGGATCTAAAAAATGGCCTCGTACAAATTCTGTACAAAATCACATTTAGGAGGAAAAGGCCTAATTACTTGAATTTTCAGCGAAGTGTATATACTGTGCTCTGGAGAGACTACCTGGGGAGGAGAGAGAGGAGAGGAAAAGGAGAGCTGGAGGTGTTTTCTAGAACTAATAATATGAGCCGGCTAATGGCACTGCCATGTATTTGCACAGCGGCCGGCCCTCCATACCTCTGACTAAAGGGCTCTTTTACTTGGAGACGCGGACAGTTCATCATTTCAAACTGAAGTGGCAGCTGGAAAATGTGGAACAGCTGGCAAAGAGCTGGGAGAAAATGTTTTACATAAATATATGTGCATAGAACCTGGCAGAGGGCCATAAGCACTGCACCCAAGGCCAGCGTCTAGTGGGCAGTCTACACCCGGAGATGAGAAGTTGGGGCCAGGAGGACCGTTGGCGGAGGAAACCTCCTTAATCCTATCTCCACACGGGGTCGGCCAGGGAAGCCCGGGTCCAGAGCCTCTAAGGCGATGGCATCCTACGGAAGGTGGTGCAATCCAGAACGTGAGCACAAAGTTGGGGAAAGGGGGAAAGGCCGGGAGTAGCGTGGAGCGTCCCGCTTCTGGCAATCTGCTTAAAAGTCTCTTTACAAACTCTCCAAGTTTGGGATCAATATTTACACCCTCTCCACCTCCTCCCGCTGCTACTGAAGAAAGCAACAGTCCCCTGCAGAGTGATTCCTACCCAACTGTGCTCTGCGTAAATGCGGCCTCTTAAATGATCATTGCAAGGGCCACGGTAACTTTTGTGTGTGTCTGTGTGCGCTGCCCCTGGAAAGGAAAAGAAATAAAAGAGAATCCCAAATCATACACAGATGGTACAACTTTCACTTTTCTTCTAAGACGACGGAGGCGCGCCTCTCTCCATCCCCCACGCCCTTCGAAGTGAAGCCCAGGCTGGAGAAAGCCCCCGCAGCGACGGTCCCCGCGCGCGCCCGCCTCCTCCTTCCGCCCACCCGGAGGGCCGTGCGCGCCGGGCGCCCGAGAAGCAGAGCGCAACAGCGCAAAGGAACCAGCCCGGAGCTTTGGGTCGAACGTAGTTTTTAACCCTTTGGGTGTGGTAGAGGCGAGGGACGCCGTCGCCGCTGCGGCAAACTTCGTCCCCCCAGCGGGATGAAGAACGAAGAAATTCTCCAGTCCGTCTCCGGACGGCCGATGGGTCAGACACTTGGAAAGGGACCTTCAGCAAGCAGGGAGAGAATGAAAGACTGGCTCCGACGCCTAACGGGTGGCTCTCTCAATCTGAGCGCCTTTTTGACAGCCATTTTCATTCCATCCCGTCCCCCCCTTGGGGACCACCTCTGGACCTGCAGGCGCGGGCGCGGCCGCGGGAGCGGGCTGCGGGGCCCGCGAAACAAAGAACTTCGGGCGGGACGTACCTGCGGCGGCGGCGGCTGTCAAGTCCCCGAACTTCCCATAGACCCGCGCACGGGGCGCGAGCGGGCAGCTCCGGGCTCCGCGCGGCCGCGGGCGGCTCGGGCTACCGCGAGCGGCCGGGCTGGGCGCGGGGTGCGCCCGCCGCGGGCATGGTGCGGCGCGGGCGGCCGCGGGGCGCGCGGGGAGGGCGGGAGAGCGGCGCCGGCGAGTGGGAGCGCCGAGTGTGCGCGAGTGCGAGTGTGCGAGCGCGCCGGTGGCGCTGCCCCTGCCCGCTCCCTCCCGCTCGTGCAGCTCCGGCATCAGTTTCAGGGATCGTGTAATCCGATCCCTTCTGACTCACAGGCCCTGAGTGACAGTTCTGATTTGGTTCAACCGCGGGAGGGAGGAGAAAGAGAAAGAAAGAAACCCCCCGCCGTATGCCTCTCCAGGCATCCAATCGACTTTCTGGAAGAAAGTCCCATCCCGGCCTGGAAACCCGCGCCGGGTGGAGGAGCCCCCCACGCCGACCCCACGCCGCCGGCGCTACTCACAGGGTGGAAAAGTTGTCCCTCGGCTCTGCGCTTCCCTCCCGCGCGCTCCCTCCTTTCCGCCTCTCCTCCTCTTCCTCCTCCTCCCCGCGCTCCTCCTCCCCCAAGTTTTAACAGATGTTGCCGGACTCTCCTCTCTCCCTCGCGCTCCCTCTTCCTCCGCCCCCGCCCCCGCCCCCGCCCCGTCCCTTTTCTTTCTGCCACTCTTCGGCTCGGAGGGGACGCGCTGAGCAGCAGGACGCCTGCCGCCGCAGGGGGCGAAGTTGGGAAAACTTGGAGTGCTGCTCGCCTTACTTTTGCTTTCTCGCTCCTTCCAGGCCGCGCCGGGGGCCCGCGCTTCCCCCGCCCGCCGGGTCCCCGAGCCCCGAGCGGGCCCCAGCTGCGACGCGGGCGGCGGCGGCGGCGAGGAGGCTGCGCGTCGCGGGCCGGGGTCGGGGGCCGGGGGGAGAGCACAGGCGCCGCGAGCCACGCGCGCGCTCCCTCCCCACCCTCCGCCCCCTCCGCCCCCTCCGCCCCTCCCGGGTCTTCACACAGACACATTCATGGCTGCTCCTCCTCTTCCCCCTCCTTGACCCTGCGCCCGCCCGGCGCGCCGAGGCCCCACCCACCCGGCGAGGGGAAGGGGGCCCGGGTGTGATGTCACGGGCGCACTCCCCGCCACGCTCGCCGCACAGCCGGGACGCCCCCCGACGGCGCGCCCGGCCGCCCGGGCTGCGTGCCGCCTGCGCCCACCTTCTCCCACCCAGCCTCGCCTCTCCCTTCCTCTCTCTCGCTCTAGGGTTGAATCCCGTTTATTCAAGGCTTCACAGATCACCACCACCACCCACCTTGGCTTCCCCTCTCCTTGTTTTACATTTCCCCAGGCCAACCCCGAACCCCCTCTCTCGCGGGATGATGCTTTTAGAAGTGCAGGGTTTTCCTCTCCTCCGGACTCATCTGCCCTTGGGCCAAATCTGGGAAATGGGAACGCTCACCACACAGCCTGCTGTCCCCATGGGCCACTTTATAAAGGACACAGAAACAAAGACCCAGGGCTTTGAGCCTGGACTCTAACGTGGTGCTTTTCCTTGAGCTATAAAGTGTCTGTGTCCCTGATGTATTTGCAGAGGCCCGTACTAGCAAAAATTATTTCCCTCCTTCCTCAACCGGCCGGTCCACATTCATCTGCTTCCTTTCAATGTACCCAACCTGGACCTTTAACTTAAAAGAGGAGTTCTCAGGGGGGAACAAAGGGAAAAAGAAAGAAAGAAAAGAAACCCCTGTGACATTCCAGAATCCCTTTCTCGGTAAGCTGATAGTCTACCCACCCAGCCAGCCAGAAGTGCCCCGAGCTCACGGTGCGCTTGTGTGCAGTCGCTGAGTGTCTTGACTGAAGGAAGAGAGTGGGTGGATGAATGATTAGCTATTATGATTTGAAGAGCATTTTGAGATTCAGCTGCTTAACTAGGAGGATTTTTTAAGGGAACTGACGGTGCATTCGCTATTTGTTTCCTGGGACTTGTTGCTTATCGCAAAGACATGACAAATGCACAGACAGTGGTGGTGGCCAAGTAGGGCTGAAGACCCTGCTAGCCATTTGTTTAAAGATTTCTCTCTACCTCACTACTCTTTAAAAGAAAAAAGCAAAACACCAGTTACTCTCACAAAGAGCAAGAGTCTCAGAAGACAGGAAGGAGCCTCAACTCCCCCCTCATTTGCTGGCCTTAGGCCTGGGAGGATTCTCTGAGCCGGTCTATGGGATCCTGTTGGGAATACCAGGCTGCACACCTCCCTGGCTGGCTGTGGGTTTTCAGTGTGATAATCCGTGTTAAAGTATAAAGGGATATGAGTGTGTAAGAATTATTATATTTTGCAATTGCAGGGAATTCAAGCTACTCTTTCCCTTATATACTCCTCTAGCATCAGTCATAATTTTTTTTGTATTCAAGTACTGCTTCTGCCTCAATCACATGAATGCAAATAACACATCCTGATAGCCTACTCTGTTCCCTCATTGGCAAAAAAATAAATAAAAAGGACAACCAATAAATCAACAAATAGAATAAACTGGATGTTTTGACTTTTTCACTTCAAACAGTCTTCTGGCATATTTTGAATCATGAAGATCTTGATTTTCAGTTCAACAAAGACAAGAACAAAGTAAAAGCAGCTAATCTTCCCTCATGCCCATCAGAATAGCTAAAAACAAAAGCAGAAGAATAATGCCGTGTCTCCTGTGTGTCCAACTCTCTGCTTTGATGGTAAACATAAATGTAAGTGGGCACATTTTGCAGAAATGATAGAGGAAGAAAAAAACCACTTTGCCTTAGTGTTAAATAATGCCATGATGCAGTGACTTTCAGTCTGTGTTAACGCCAGAATTCTTTTTTTTAAAAGGAAAGCTGCTGTAGAATCCCAAAACATAAAAAAAGAGCTACCCTAGGTAAAGTTGGAGTGGGATCTCAGAGCCCATCCCCCTAAGCCTTTCTCTCGCCACCCATCCTCTTCTCTGCATTGGCTCCTGAGACATCTCTAAAAAACCCAAAGACACCCTGAAACTCAGTGTTGGAACCTCTATTGCAGTGACGAACAGGCACACAGGCTTCTAGGACTCTGAGACTGTCCTTCCTTGATGTCTGAAATTCCACCGTTATAGATTCACTTATTGCCATCTCTCATCAGTTCTCTTTTCAAATGCAGATGTCTTGGGAGATTTCAATATAGTAAGTTTTCAGAAAAATTAAGCTTTTAAATCTTTTTTTTTTTTTCAACAATGAGGTAGGAGACTTGAAGATTCTTGCATTTGTTTCCTAGGACTGCCATATCAAAGTGCCAAAAACCAGTGGTTTAAACAACAGAAACTTACTCTCTTTATAGTTCTGGAGACTAGAAGTCCAAAATTAAAATGTCATGCAGGGCCATGCTCCCTCTGAAACCTGTAAGGGAACATCCTTCCTTGCCTCTTACTAGCTTCTGGTGGTGGCTGTCAATCCTTGTTGTCCCTTGGCTTGTGGCTTCTTCATCCTAATCTTTTCTCTGTCCTCATATGGCACTCTCCCTTTGTCTTTAACTTCTGTTTTTATAACAGCACAAGACACATTGAATTAGAGGCCCAGCCCACTCCAGAATGACCTCATCTTAACTAATTACATCTGCAACAACCCTCTTTCTAACTAAGATCATATTCTGAGTTTCCTAGGATTACAACTTCAACATTTCTTTTAGGGGGACACAATTCGACTCCTGACAACACTGAAGAGGAGAATGAAGGATCCCCACCTGAAAGGACAAAGTATGAACTAAAAACAAACTTCATGTGCTCCTCTGCATTTTGTTCCCTGTCGTGTGTGCTGTGTCATAAATACTGTTCTTGTTCTCACTTACCATTGCAGCTCTACCATCCCTCCCCCACAGCAGACCCCAATTTATTGGGAAATTCCAGGGGGAAATTTCTTGCAAGTGACGAATTTTCAACTCAAATGGGCTTAAGTTAAATTTAAAAGGGGCAGGGGTGGGTATTTAATTGACTAAAAAGTCCGGAAGTATATAGGTAGGCTTCAGGCAAGGCAGGATCCAGGGACTCAAACAATGTCTGCTGAGTTCTGTTTCCATCTTTCAGCTCCACTTTATTCACACATCATACAAACTTTCTTTAGGTAACCAAGGAAGGTGGCCAGAGGCAGCTGCATTTTACATAATCAATCTTAGCATTTGCATTCCCAGAGAATAATCACTTTTTCCAAGAGAATGCAATATTCCTCTTGGCCAGACTCATCTCTTTGGGTTTCCTGCTGCCCACTCCCATTTCCCAGGTCGTCATGGTTCTATGTGCACCGCACCAGCCAGCATTCACGTAGGGAAGGCATTGGGGAACACAAGTAGATCCCTGGCCACAGGAATCTCTTGGGAGTACCCTAGGAAAGGAAACACTCCTTGAGGTAGCACAGAATGGATGGACCTGAGCTTCCCCACGCGGACTGGCCAGCTGCCAGAGAGGAGAATGCTTTTAAGTGCATTGCACCCAGGGCCCTTCCAAGGGTCTCTCACTCAGCACCCTCGTAACTTGTTCTTCCATCTTTCCAGAACTTTGGGATTGCAAATGTAACCAAGATGTCTGCTGTGTCCCTGTTCACCTTGGAGATGTAGCTATAATTGGCTTGGGCCTCAGCCAGTCCCACAAGTTGGGAAGCTCTAAAACCTTCTCTTTGGATTTCTGTAAGTATCAGAACCCCTGTGGATGCTGCAGGACGCTGACCCATACCCCACATTCAGACCCTTGCCTGCTGCACAGGAAACCCACGCATGGTGGGCATGGGAGAGCTTGGTGGATTTTACTGATGATTTGAGCAAACTGGGAATGGTTTTCTCCAGGCCTCCTTTTCAAAAATAAAAGAACCTTCTCTCAGCTGTTTCAAACCAAGCAGTTTAGTGAGCTCCGTTTGTTTCTTGAGGCCTCCCCTGCCTTTCCTAGGAGCTTGTTCACATGACCTTCGGGTTTCAGTTGGCTCTTCATCCCTCTTAGCCCAGCGTCTGCTCCACCGCCCTCCTGTGCATCTTCCTTCCACCGGGCAGCAACGCTCAGCCTTTCTTTGAGTTTCTTTAAAGCTGGGGTGAGGAGCAGTAGCCTGTGGGGCGAATGTTGTCTGCCAGGGTGTGGTGTTTGATGTACGTGAGTAAATTCTCACGCTGTCGGATGGGGCCTGTACTCTTCATTTGGCCACAGTGCCCACCACTCCCTGCCACCTTCTACTTGCAGCTTCACTAGTTTATAGAACCTGCCTCCCTCCTGGAAACAATTGGAGTTTTCTGTCTATGCCCTAAATAATCCACTTACACAAACTGGAAGTTTCACTGAGTCTTTTCAAAAATAGCTTATAAAGGAGGGGATGCGATATCAAACACATCACAGCAAAGAGCTCCAACATTCCCTGCTAGAATGTCTGTCCTTTGTTCTCCTTTAGCCATGCTCCCTCTGGGATATTTTTATTTACTCTGCCCTTCTAATCAGGGTCCAGCCCCACTGACTTCTTTTCCCTTAGACAGTGCAACTTACTTCTGTTCCACCAAACTTAGAGTTCTGAGAGATTCCAGTATATAGCGAAACTAAGGGCCCTCCCGTTGGCAGGACCCATCTTCCTTAGGAGGTGGTTCAGAGCATCTTGTACAAGCTGATTTTGTCTTTTGAGTCACCCCCCACCCAACTCCCCCCCGGCACACACACATCTAGAGGCTTGTCAATGTATTCTTTCCAAACAAGTATACGGAATGCCCATGAGGAATTTTGGTGACTATAAGTTATAACTTACTCTATTTTGTTAAATAAGAAATGGAGAAAACTGAGGCCATGCACCTCGGAACATAATGAAGAGTTGGGATATTTCAAGGAAAGGCAAGAAGGAACGGTCACGTGCTTGGGTAACACAGCAGGCGCAGTGAGAGGGCCTCCTCCACTTCACTAGCTGTGGGATTCAGAGGGGAGCTTTGAGATTAGAGTGATAATGGGAAAATGAGTGATGATAATGGGAAAAACAAGTCACCTCCCCCCAAAAAGTAACAGCAAAGCCAGCCAGGCCCAGCAGAACTGTAACGAAAGGCATGCTTATGGTGGCCACCAGAGAACTTGAGTGAACACCAAAGGGAATGTGGGACCTCAGAGAACCCTAGCAGGGGAAGGAAAGGACATAGTGCTCTGTGGCACAGGATTCTAATAGCTGAGAGCTCAAAGCCAGTGGTGGTTTTTCTACCTTTGTTATTGTAACACCCCTGTCATCGTTTGACAGGGCTGAGTGGCTGGGGAAGGAAGCACCAGTGTATACAGAAGGCTGGTAGGTGGGAGTTCATCTCTCTCTCTCTTTCTCCATCCATGTGTATGCAGCATATGATTCTACTTTTTATGAAAATGACTAATAGTCTCATTTCTTTGGGGTTTTAATATTAACCAGAAGCACACAAGATAGAACAGAGCTGGCTTTAAATCCTTTCTCCACTTTTATTAGCTTTGTAGCTCTGCCCAGATCAATTCACTCAGTTTGCCCACCTGTAAATTGGAAATAAGGATATCCATCTCAGAGTTACTGGGAGAAGGAAATGGGAATAAGGAGCGGGCCTGCTGTCTGCACTAGTAGATCCCAAGGAAAGCAAATTTCCTTTTCTCCCCCCTTTTTTTTGTGCCAACTGAGCCCCTTGCTACCATTCACAGCTTTTTCATTCTCAGTAAGGAAGACATTTGAGATGTGGGGATTGATGTCTCTGTTCTACTTCACCTGTGAAAGTGTGACTCATTTCCAATAGTTTTTTCTGCTGAAATATACAAAGTCACAGAATTATTTCAGGAGTCTATTACTCACGACGAGCTCTCAGGAGTCAAATTTCTCCACCAAAGAAACAACTGATTTCTTTTAGTTATCATCTAGAGAAACATATGCTCTACTTACTTATCATTTGAAATACTAAATAAAAAGTGTTCATTCTGCTAACTTCTTAAGCTCTACCAATATTAGATGTGCTCTAGAGCATAAATATACAAGGTTACATGTGGTATCTATCGTTAGAGCACATTTCAAAGAGAGGCACACCAATGAGCACTTATGTATGAAGGCTGTAAGTAAAATCAAAGTTGAGCCTGAAATACAAATTTATTGCTGCCTTAGTTGCTTGTTAACTTGAATTAATAGTGCCTGAGCAACTACAGTCAGACCTCATCGACGCATGAAAAATGAAGTGGAGAATTGAGTAAATTATCTTTATATGGGCCAGGTAATTAAGGCAAAAAGTAGGTAGTTAGCCTGGATTACCCAGATTCTGGCCTTATCAGAGAGCTGCATCAGAAAGTCAGAATAAAACATCTTTCTCTTTAAAAATGTTAAATAATCACAGTGTTGATTGGAAAGGTGCTGGGTGGATAGCCATCAAAGTGAAAGTCTCCCAAAGACGGAGCACCGCCATGAAGAATTCATTCGAGCTTGCCCAAGTAAGAGGGACTTGGGCAGTAATTAAATTCCTGCATATTTCTAAAACCCAAAGAGAAGTGTTCAGCTTGGACAAAGAACCTTTTACAACAGGTCTTCTATTAAGGACAAGGGTTTTGGAGACTTTTTTTTTTTTTGTAGTGTCAATTATACCATGCTCTGGAGCAGGAATGGACAGAGAGACTTATGAAACCCCAAGGGAAATGACTCACATCCCAGAATCATAAATTCAGCTCCAGCCTGCTTTCCAGGAGCCTTCACAAAAGACCCTACTGATTTTTGCTGGGCTGAGCTTTCCTATTCTTATCCCGTTTCCAGAAGATGGAAGTAATGGAAGGAAAGTATTGAGTCCATCCACTTCTGTCAAGTCAGCATGGCAGCTATCTGACCCTTAACATCCAGCTCGGTATTGGTAACAAAGCCCAGGCTCAAAGAACCGCAGTAAATTTTAACTTTGCCCTTCTTGACCATATGTTCCTGGGCAAGCTACCATTTCTTAGCTGTGTTCTAACCTCTCTGAGCTGCAGTTTCCTCAGAGCCAAAATGGAATTCTAAGACCTACCTTATAGAATGATTTAGAGAATTAAATAAGACAATACTTATTCCATGCCGGGCACACAGACACTAACTTGCTTTCATTCCCCCTTATTTTAAAGATTTGCAGAGTATTTCCAGAGTAGGGTCTCAGCAAAGGTTTGTTGAAAGTAAGAAAGTGAGCCACGAGGGGAGATAGACCATAAGGAAATGAAGCTGGATGTTGTTCTTCTCAAACAGGAAATGGAGGGTTTGTGTGACATAAAAGGTCACCGCAGAGATCTGGAAAGATCTCTGTCAAGTATGGGTTGAATTAGATACAGCAGAGGCCCACAAGAGGAAACTCCTAAAGGCCCCTTCCTCTGGTGCTGGGCACCCACCCCTCACCCTCAGCTCCTCCCTTGCCAGCTTGCACCTACTGTGGATCTCCAGTTGCCCATTCAGAGTCATGCTGTTGATCTAATATAATCTGGATCCCTGGGATCCATGTGCCTGGGGTAGAGGGGCTAGACCATGCCCATCCCTCTCCATAGGGGAATGAACAGTCATGCTGCCAGGCCCAGATATCGGTTCACCCCTGACATGTTCATATGGTTTAACCAAACCTACCTCCTGGTTCCAAACACTGCTTTCCAGTCTTCCCAGTTCTAACTCTCTCCCAGCTTACTCCATATGCAGGAATGGTTTCATATGTGGAAGTCTTTTGTTCTCATTTATTCATTAGCAGTAATTGCATGCTTGCTTTCTACTGTGCAAGTCTGTCTCTGAGCACCACATAGGGCCTCCTTACAGAGCAGGAGGAATGACTGGGCATGTCATGGATCCATAGAACTACATTGGATCTATGACTCTTGCACCCAAGGGAATCCCAATATTATGTACCCCTTTCTATATTTTATCTTTATGGAGGCCCCACAACTGTTAAAACTGTTATCTTCAACAGAAGTTAAAGACTCATTGGATGGTAAAAATAAAAATAAATTTTTGAGGGACAATATCCTTCCTTCAGCGATCATCTGACAGAAGTTTGTGAAATCCTTGACACCTGAGAATGGGTTTATATGCACCCCAGTCTTGTATGTGTCAGCACCCCAAGCAAGGCAGTCTTTGAAGATGGTAGTTCCTGCTGTGGCCTCTCCGATATCTGAAGTTGGTGGGGCTTTATTCTCAGGTCACAAAAACCCAATGGCTTAAGTAAAAAAGATTGATTCATTAGAAGGATAATGTAACAGCAAGCTCCAGGGAGGGGAAAAATGCAGATGACCTTAAAGTCTTCTCTGATCGGACTCATTCTTTATCTCTTATCTCTGGATTGAGCTAAGGCTTAGCTAACAGGTATCACTGAGGACTGGTTTTTTCTAACCACACGGTACAAAACCTGACCTCAGATGACAAGAAAGTTTACTATTTAAGACTTCAGACTCTGCAGAGATAATGATTTCCTCAGATTCATTGCAAAACTCCCTTGGGATGAAACTGATAAGCTCAGATGCAGGATTTAGGACGTGGTGTTTGGTTTGATGTGTAGGGGATGAGGGAGAGTACAGGTAATCCCCGCTGCCTCACATTGATGACAGGACGGTGGCACCCGTCTAATGTAGGGTATAGGACTAAAGAACGTGCATAGGTGGAGAGGGTTGCAGGAGGCAGAGCAAGGAGAACATGAGGCATTTTGATATTTTGAGTTTGAATTCTGCGTGGTAATAAGAGTTAGAAATATTCTTAGGCTACTGGATATACAAATTTAGTGTCGGCCTGGAGGGCAGGTTTGAGTTGAAGACAAAGACTTGGGAATCCTAAATATATATTAGTGAAAAGTAAGAGAAAGGATGGATTCACCAGGAAAGGTGTATAAATCCAAAGGAGAGGGCGGTGTAACACAGCCCAGCCTGACGACGGCCCTTGAGTGGTGGACTAATGATGGTCGCCAAGTCAGACTGAGAAGCTGAGGCGAGAGCAGTGGGAGGGAAACTGAGAGAGGAAGGGTTGTTAAAGAATGAAGTAGTCACTGTTCAAATACTGACAGAGCCTAGATGAGATGAGGATTTAAAAAGTATCTATTATATTCGACAATATAGTTTCCCAAGTCAACATTTTCCAAGCATCTCCTGTGTTCCGGGCACTGTTGTCGATGCTGGAGGAGGGGGAGGAAGGCAGGCTTGACCCTGTGCCTCTCCAGCTGCCATGGGTCCCGGTTCCCGCAGCATCTTGGTGCTGTGCACAGTCTGTTTCAGTAGGTGGGGCCTGCGGTTCTGCATTTCTAACAAGCTCCCAGGTGATGTGGATGCTTTATCTGCAGGTCCCAGTTTGAGCATCAAGGAGTTAGACAATATGATGTTATAGATCCTTACAAGGAGTCAACTTTAGCCCTCAGTGAAATAGTGGGATCTATTGGTGCCATTGAAAGTGGCTTCACAGGATGTGGGATTGATTGAAAACTTCAGGTTGAGTGCTTGAGAGGTCAGAGCATGGAGATGTATTACTGTGAGGTAGGAGAGTTCGGGTAGGTAGCAATGTAGCTGAAATGGGGACCTTTGGCTGTATGTGTTCTACTTTGGTTAACCAACCGTAACAGCAGGAAGAGTTTCCAGATAACATTTTGTGTCTCTCAACCATGCCTCCCCCTCCTCTTTGTTGAAACATAGCATGTGTTTGTTTTTTTTGTTTTTTTGAGACAGCGTCTCACCTTGTTGCCCAGGCATGTGGGCAGTGGCATGATCATAGCTCACTGCAACCTCAAACTCCTGGGCTCAAAAATTCCTCCTACCTCAGCCTCCTGAGTAGCTGGGACTATAGGTGCACACCACCAAGCCCAGCTAATTTTTCTATTTTTTGCAGAGAGAGAGTCTCACTATGTTGCGTAGGTTGGGCTTAAACTCCTGACCTCAAGTGATCCTCCTGCCTCAGCCTTCTGGAGTGCTAGGATTACAGGTGTGAGCCACTGCACTTGGCCAGTATGTGCCATTTTTGAGGCTCCTCTAGTCTTGATCAGGAATGTTGCTTAGAATTTGGTCTATTACAGTCATATAATTGTAAAAACAAAAACAATGAAAGGTTGGACTTGGAATGTTAGCAAGAAAGATGCATTTGGGTGTTTGGAATGTTTATTTCTTGGACCAGGACTTATATGTTAATGTTGTGGTGAGTCTAAAATTATTTGCATCATAAATTATGACTGATTCCATTAAGCTGGTTGTACAGGAGCAGGCCTAATATCTTGCTTTTCAAAATTTTAGGGTAGATGTGGTTGCTAACATTGTTGCTTTGTTTTGTTTTGAGGGGGGTGTTGCAAAGGTGTTTAGAGGTAGGAGGAAGAGGGGAGAGGATGAACATTTTAAACTGCTTTCTGCAACCACTGCATGAGGCTGGTCCATTTTGGCTTGCAGCCAATGCCCCCAGGCCTGATATGGTGATTGCTGTGAGTTTCCAGGCTACCTGTTGATTAATAACATTTATACACTGTTGGTGAAATTGCAAACTAGTACAACCTCCATGGAAAATAGTATAGAGATACCTCAAAGAACTAAAAGTAGACCCACCATTTGATCCAGCAATCCCACTACTAAGTATTTACCCAAAGGAAAAAGAGACATTTTATTTAAAAAGACACTTGCACTCAAATGTTTGTAGCAGCACAATTTATAATTGCAAAGATGTGGAAACAACCCAAGTGCTCATCAGTACATGAGTGGATTAATAAAATATGGTATGTGTATACCATGGAGTACTACTCAGCCATAAAAAGGTGATCTAGTATCTTTTGTAACAACCTGGGTGGTACTAGAGACCATTCTTCTAAGTGAAGTATCACAAGAATGGAAATACAAACACCACATGTACTCAAAACTTAATTGGAACTAATCAATCAACACTTGTGTAAACATATGAAAGTAAAACTCAATGGAAATCAAGCAGGTGGGAGGTGGGAGGAGGGGATGGGTAAATTCACACCTAATGGGTACATGCATACTATCTGGGTGAAAGGCACACTTATAACTCTGACTCAAACTGTACAAAAGCAAATTATATATCAAAACATGTGTATCCCCATAATATTCAGAAAAAAAAAAAAGAGCTTCTAGCCATGAAACTGTACAATCATTCCCTAGTGTATTGAGAGATTACAAGTCTTACCCAGCTGCAAAAGTCCTAAGATCTCAGGAGGAACGAAGAAAACAAAGTTAAAGAAAGGAAGAATGCAAAAATATTCCATTTCTTTTCTGGCCCACAACCAGGTTTCTGCTTCTTCTTCAGCTTCCATGGAAGTTTGTGCTACATGGTCCAGTACATAATTTTATAACTGGTTGACTTGAAACCCAAACTATTAGGAAGGAATTAGAAATCACTGATACTGTCTTGGGCAGGAGCTACACTATACTTCCATCCATTTCTATCTCTCAGCTCTTTCCCCAGGGAAGGTAGATATAGCATTTTCTGGTCAGGAGCCCCCCTGTAGTAGGCTTCTTGTACGAGGAGTTTCTCTTTGCAGAATATTCTACAGTCACACCGACCCCGTATGAAAGCAATGAACATCACAGTGGCAATGCAGAATGAAACAAGCTTGCCCTAGGTAGAATTATAACACAATTCCACTTTTGAGCCTTCCTATCTGTTCCATCAATCAGAATGGACCAAGAGGTCTAATAGAAATAGGTACCCCTAAGAAACACAGGGAATATTTGCTTCAGTGTTTGGAGCTGTACGTCAATGGATGGAACACTTTGGAAAAGGAATTCAATATTTTTATTGTCAATTACTAGAAGTACATTATTTAACTAAAAAAAATAACAAGTACCCATTTAAAACCCATACCAGTGTACATTTTAGTCCTTTCCTAAAATCCCCCAAATCTCAAATTGGTAATAAACTAGAGAACTATAAAAGTTTATACAGTTTTCCCCTCAATGCATCCCTGGAAATCTTCTTGAGAAGCAAATCATCATAAAGTTGTTCATATTTTCCTATAGGGACAGTGTCATAATTGGGAATTGAGATACTGACTCAGAATTTGGACTAAAATAAATCATAAATATGGCTACCAATCTACCATAAATGCAAAGCCATAACTGCTATAAACCTCAGTGATCACTTAACATTTTAAAATTATGTTCTAAGTCACAGAGGCCTATAATTTTATTACTATAGGGACCTTAGGGATTATCTTGTCCACTCCACAATTTGAAGATAAGGAAATTTAAATCAAAGAAGATTAAGTGGTTTGCTTAATTTAGTTAGAAGCAGAGCCAAGAAACGACTGTCTTCATCTATCCCCTCTGGTAAGTTTTTCCTCGACAATACCCTACAAATTAAACAAGTAAATACCAATAAGAAAAGGGTAAGATTATGCATATAGGAGATGGAAAAGTTATTTCATCATCAATGTGACTAAATATTAATATTTCTAATATAATATATCAATTGGAGATAATTTAATTATTCTACTTAGAATTTAGGAAAGTTTTTTTTTTTTTTAAGAGACAGGGTCTCGCTGTGTCACCTAGGCTAGAGTACAGAGGTACAATCATAGCTCACTGCAGCCTCCAACTCCTGGGCTCAAGTGATCCTCCCATCTCAGCCTCCCGAGTAGCTGGGACTACAAGCTAGCATAATCATGCCCAGGTAATTTTTAAAAATTTTTGTAGAGACAAGGGTCTCACTGTGCTGTCCAGGCTGGTCTCAATCTCCTGTTTTCAAGCAATCCTCCAGCTTTAGCTTCCCAAAGTGCTGGGATTATATAATAGATGTGAGCCACAGTGCCTAGCTAGGAGAGTATTTTAAGGGACAAAATCATTCCTTTTTCTTCTTTCAAAATCATTTCTTTAATACAGGAGTTGGGAAACTTTTTATGTAAAAGACAATATAGTAAATATTTTAGACTTTTCAGGACATGCACTGTCTGCACAACTATTCAACTCTGCTATTGTAGCCCAAAAGCAGCTGTAGACAATATACAAAAGAATGGGCGGGGTTGTGTTCCAGTAACTCTCTATTTATGGACACTGCAATTTGAATTTCATATATTTTTCTTAATTTTCATGTGTCGATATTTTTTATTGTCAATTATTAGAAGTATATTATTTAACCAGAAAAAGGTGCCCATTTAAAACCCACACCAGCGTACACTCTAGTCCTTTTTTAAATGTTATTGCTCATCTGATTTTTTTCCTAATCATTTAAAAATACCAAAAGCTTGTAGTCATACAGAAACAGGTGGAGGGCCAAATTTGCCCTGTGGCTTTGTTAATCCCTCTTCGTGGGGAGAAAAGGTGGGGAGACGTTCAAGTTAGAAAGATTTAATTTTAAAATTTGTTCATGCCTTGAGGTTGTTACTTAATTTTCTATGTGTGAGTTTGTCCACAGGTGATACCATCTATTTCACAGGATGCTTGTGAGGACAGTGTGAGTTAATATGCATAGAGGGCCCAGTGTAGACCCTGAGCATAGCAGATATTTAATAAATGCTGGTTCCCTTCCCTGCCTTTTCCTCTTCCTAACCCCGATACAAGTACATACACATGCATACATGCAAGAACACACACGCTTTTTACTTCTATAAACGTTACTTTCTTTCCTTCTTCCCTTTCCAAATTAACCCCTGTGGCACTGAAGTATGTGGAGACTTACCCAAGGCTCAGGTTGTGATGATTGGAAAGTCAGTATTCTCTATAATATAGACCATTTATTTTCCCTTTGCTGTTTTCACTCCTTAAAAGAAAAAACAAAAGTAATGCCAACAAACCACAACCAAAACAACCCAATGTCTTTAGGAGTCCAAATGTAGGAAGCAACAGATATGTGGACTTGGGTGATGAATTAAGGCAAGAACGAGAAAGCTTTGACAAAGTCATGTTGCTTCCAGGTAGACGGACTTCAGTTTGCTGAGCGAATCACAGCCCAGAACCTTCTGCAGCTGTGACGGGGAGTCACCTCTGTGCTGAGATGTGTGGCCCAGCACTTGCTGCCCTTCCTCAGGCCTTGACTCAGGACTCAACCCAACTGACCTCCAACTGACCACCAAGCAGCCAGAGCCTTTTTGCGTGACAGATGCTCCCCACATCATCGCCTTGCTGAAGCACTGAGAAACTGTTGCCACGCACAGGCTAGCACGTGGCTAACACCCAAGTGCCCTGAGCCTTCCTCTGATGCACCAGCAACTATGAGGGGACATGAAGTGACAAAAGGGCAGCTGAATGGTTTTTTATGGAAAAGGGGGGCCATTTTCTTCTACATAAAGGCCAATGGGGAGCTGGGACAAGGGAGAGTGAGTAGGAGAATATCATGGGTACTTACTTCTGTAATCAGACTTCTAGATACCTTTTAGGAGAGTTGTCTAGTTATTCCTGTCTTCCTAAGTCACGGCTACAGGAACGAGGGACAGAAAGGGGCTCCTCCATTCAGGCATTCGTCCACAGACTAGTGAGGAAGTACCAGACACCAAGGGGGAGCTGGGCATTCGTGAACTAATGGAACAGTCCTGCTCTCAAGGGGCTTGCTCTACTGAGGGAGGGGCGACAGCAGACAAGAAAATGGAAATGACCATGCCCTGCGGTAAGTACTATGATGGGGGAGGCACTGGGCTCCGTGAGCTCCCAAGAGGGTCTCTAGTCTAGTCTGCAGCAGAGAGGGAAAGAAAGAACAGTCAGAGAAAATGATAGGTCAGCTGGGCAAAAGGAAAGGTAAGAAAGGACAGAGAGAGAAGAAAGAGGGAGAAAGAAACAACAGTTGGCATTTTGGGGTGCCTACTGTACGCCAGGCATCATTCTGAGGTGTTTATAGTATTACCTCGATTATGAGTGGTTACTCTTATTATCCTCCTTTTTGTGGCAAAACGGAGAGGTTAGGTTACCTGCTCAGTGTCACGTGGCTAATAGGTGGCAAAGCTGGAATTCACATCAGGCATTCTGGCTCCAGACCCTCCACTCTGAACCTCTACACAACAGCAAGAGAGAGCGCGATGCACTCAGAATTAACTGCTAGTTACCTGGCGTGGTTGAACGGGCCACACCTATGAAATAAATGCGTCAAAAAATGAGTAGAGTTCACATGGAGTCTCGTGCAGAGAGGGACTTCTCAGCCTTATTCTCATTGTAGTATAGGCAGAAAGTGGTAATTGGAGTAAGCTGGATAGAATTTGAGGCACCTATAGGATGCTTGGTGGAAAAGTTACATTTTATTTATGTTATGTAATTATGATAAGAAAAAACAAAATGAAAATGTGAAAGAAGATAGTAATATAAAATTTATGTGAAAACTCTAAATAATATCTTGTCAGCATTTTTGGTGAAAAACTTGAGTTCACTTTCAGAAACATAACCTTTATACAACAGGTTTTATGCTTCAGGTGGCTACGAGGAACTTCCAATCAAGAGTTTTTAATGCCCACTTCTTTAAAGTCTTTGAATAAGACTTTAAATCATAAGAACCTTTTTGGGGCAAACAAGTAATAAAACATTTTAAATGTTTTATTTTGCAACCATTCAACATTGTACAAAAGTTGAACATATATTAAAATGTTTAAAAGCTCTTTTTCTTCCGTTGAAAAAGGTGGACATGAGAAGCAATTTCTAAAACAAACAGCTTTAAACAAAGCATTTCAAGATACTGATGGTGCTCACATTAGAAGAATCCATGTGCAATATTAGGACGGTCACTTTGCAGCCCGCTGAGCACGCCTGAAAGGACGTGTCAGCCACAAATGGACAGATGTATTCAATTATATGAAGGCAGAGTTTCCTGCCTGACCTCCTCCACTTCCCTGCCCCACAACCCTCAGCATCTTGGGAGACTCCCTGTCCCCCTGGCACACCTGACACATGAACTTTTTCTTTTTCAGCCGCTCCAGGCACACTTTGTCCACGATGCTCAGTGGCTTGCCCCTGCGGCTGCTGCCCCTAAGTTAAGGGGTGACCTGCAGCAGAGCAGCAGGCTTCAGTCAGGGCTCCCCATTCCTGCTTGGGGGGCCAAGGGTACACGGTCAGACACGTTCTGCCACCCTCTAAGAAGCCCTGCACCAGGCTGTTCACAGCCTGAGGCCACCAGCTTGGCTGCCTCGGGGCTGAACGAATCAATTTCTGGTGGCACATCTGTAACTCATTCATGGCTTACCAGTTGGGAAGTTTCTGAATTAAATAGCGCTTAAGCATGAAGATTCTGGAGCCAGACTGCCTAGGTTTGAATCCCAGTTTCATCTCTCCCCGGCTGTGTGTCTTTTGGGTAAGTTAAATAAAATTTCTGTTTCCCAGCTTTCTCATCTGCAAGCTCATATGCTTTTATGTGTGTTAAGTGACTTTACTATGAAGTGCTTTAAACCTGTCCTCGGTACACAATAAATGTGAGCCATGACTATTGTTCTCAAATCCTTGAATTGAGCATCATTTAGTTACTAAATTTAGATATGGGTTTAACTGTTGAAATCTTTATATGCCAAGGCTTTTTCTCTTTTGTTCTCAAATAATCACTTAATATTCCTTTATTTATCCATTCATTTAACAAACATGGCACCCAGGCACGAATGTAGGGAGAAAGCCAAGATGGCCCAGCCCACAGCCTGAACTCCAGCTGGCAGGGTGAAGGTGGGGGTTGGGGGAGGCACCAGCAAACAGGTGACCAAAAAAGATAGAAGAAAACTCTAGCTTATAGGCCAGCCAAGGGGTTAAACAGGGGTGAGGAAAAGAGAGTATTGCAAAGGGATGGACTGGCCTACTGGGTTGAATGCTGCTGAGAGAACAAGGAGATGAGCATGTAAATGTACCATGGATTTGGCAATAGAAATTATTAGTGACTTTAGTCAAAAAAGTTTCTGCTAGGTCATTAAATACAAAATGTCTGATTTCTAATCAAAAGGGGTGTAGTTTATTATATTTCAAACAAGAAGCAGTATAATTAACCAAAGTATGCGCCTAAACTATCGACACAGTTTTGCCATCTTAATGGTAGCTTGCTTATGCCAGCAGCGAAGAAGGCTGGAGAGCAAGTGGCAATGAAATCACGAAAGGCGTTTTCCTCAGCTTGTTGAGAAATGAACATTTTTCCTTGCAAGAAGTGGGTCAAAGCCTGGAAGGAGTGGTAGTCAGTTGGTGCGAGGTCTGGTGAATATGGTAGATGACAGACAGTTTCCAAGTCCAGCCTCTGTAGTTTGAGCAGCTTTGTGTGACATGTGGTTGAGCCTTGTTTTGTAAGAGAATTGGCCTGTCTCTATTGACCAATCTCAGCTGCTTCATCGCAAGCATCCTCATCATTTCGTCCAATTGGTTGCAGTAGACACATCTGCTGTAATCCATTGACCAGGTTTCATGAAGCTGTAGTAGATTATATTAATACCAGAGCTGGACCACCAAATACGCACCATTAGCTTTTTCTGACAAATATTCAGTTTTGAACTTCATCTTTATCCAACCATTGTGCCGGACAATTGCGATTGTCAAAAAGAATCCATTTTTCATCTGACATAACAATAAGGTGTAGAAAAGCTTTACTTTTATGTCGTGACAGCAAAGAAAGGCAAGCTTTGAGATGAGATTTCTCTTCTGACAGTTGTTTAATTCATGTGGTACCCATTCATCCAGCTTCTTTACCTTGCCAGTTCGTTTCAAATGGTCCATTATTGTTGGAATAGTAAGGTCAAACCTTGCTGCTAATTCACATGTAGGTTGAGATGAATTTTCTTCCATTACAGCTTTCAGCTCATCATTATCCATCTTGGTCTTAGGTCGCCCACATGGCTCCTTTTCAAGATTAAAATCACCAGAAAGGAACTTCTCAAACCATCAATGTACTATTGTTCATTAGCCACATCCTTCCCAAACACTTCATTGGTATTTCAACCTGTCTTTGCTGCATTGGTTCCAGGACAGAATTCATAACTGAAGATAACATGAATTTTTGATTTATCCATAGTTTCACCAAAATTGTTCTGAAAAAAAATTTGAAAGAGAATCGCAAGCCAAACTATGCATTTGAAAGAATGAGGATGCACCTTCACAATAAAAATAAAACAAGAAGAGTCACAGTGGTATGTCAGAGATATCAACTGTCAAACTTAGTACTTAAGGAAATCAGACATTTCATACTTAATATCCTAAACATGAAATGGTTAAAGAAGAGCCAGACTAGGGAGAATGGGAAGTGAAAAAGCCAAAGGTGTTTATTTGAACTTATTTTCTTTCCTATGCAATGCCCTACATATCTCTCCTTACTTTTATTGACAAAATCATTGAAACCAGAGCCTACGTCTGCTGTCTTCATTTCCCAACCACCCATTTCCTCCATCCAGAGCCCATGAAATATGTGGCCCAGAGGCATCACGGGCAATCTTCACGAGGATCCCCCACCACCTCTGACTTCAGTTGACACCTGGAAGAGAAAAATCCCTTCTGTTTTTATTAGGCATTTTCAAGTACCAGGTGCACAGATAAAATCCCTAAGTGTACACTCTTGAGTTCACAGTGGGAGTAATGGCTAAAAAATTATAATTAAGCTTGACAGTTGCTATAGGTGGAACACTATAGCAACATAATCCACAAGAGTGGTTCTCTACATTTTTTTCTATCTTAACCCCATGACGGATGACTTTCACATGTATGGCAAATTTCATGAACTTATTCCACTCTTTCCCTCGCATTCAAGAAAGCATAGCATATTGGAATACTGACAAGGGAGAGTGACAGTTATAGGGATAATTTTGAACCTATTCTTATTTAGTAAAAGGGAAAATGTGTACAAACTTCAGACTTTTATTATTAGTAACAAATTCCTTGTGCTACACCAGACGCTTGATGGATGAAGATGAGTTGGATCATAGTCGAGAACCTCTGGGATACAGACTCATGTGGTTGGGCGTTGAGGGGAGGAAAAGGTGGTGGGCAAATCGATGCAGGAGACAGACAACGAGTCCACTCATGAAGTATCTGTCATGCTAAGGAGTTTCAGTTTCCTCCGGGACAGCCAAAGGGCGACATAGACACAGGAGGACGTCCGGAGTCCAGCTGAGCAAGGGTGGGCAGACACACTCAGGTGGGGTAAAAGGACCCTGTAGTGTCCTGGTTGCAGCTCCACGTGGGAGACGTTGACGGCCCAAACTAGGAATTGACAGCGGAAAAGAAGAGAACAAATTTGAGGGAGAAATAAGTTTCATATCTGAAAACTTCTGATGGTTTTCAAGTGACCACATTATGCTGCTTCCCCCGGTAAAGCACTTCTGTCTGATTGCTCTTTTTCACTTTCTTCATGAAATTCTTTCTCTTGTCCTCTAGCTCATAGCAAGACAAGTTACTTACAGAGAGAAATGCAGTCTGGGCCCTTTCTTTTCTCTCTTCACGCTCCCTTTAAAAATTCATTAGCTCCTGTGGCGTCACCTTATGTCCTGGTGCTGATGGCTCCCGGCTAACCTACTGGGGGCCCAAAGCCAACAGGAACCGATCAGAATGCAACTGTCTTCACTCCTTGGCCTTTACAGCAGCCAGTTTTCTAAATATTCCTCTTTCTTTCATGGGGAACTAATTCTCCCAGTGGCTCAAATTTACAACTTCAGATTAATTTAAACTTATTTCCCTTTTCTAAAATTCCCTTTATCTAAGCAGTCAGCAAGTTGCCTCAATCTTTTCCCTCTAAGTGCCTCTTAAATCCACCTGTTCTTCTCTAGCACTCGGCACTTGCCACAGGGCTGGGTCTAGCACAGGCGCTCAGTAGTTACTGCTGACTGACGGACAGTCTGCCTAAGCCCAGTGCCCTATGACTTTATGCCTGGACTATTGCTGCAGCCTCCTCACGTGACTTTCATCTGCTTGCTCTTCTTGACACAAAGCCTACTAGCAACTTCCCATTGCCAGTGGACTAGAACCCAAATCCCATAATCTGGCCTCACCCACCTGCTCAAATTTATTAGTACCTGAAAGGGTGAATGAAAGTGGAAGGAACCTCAGGTGGCCTGGGGAGAATAATGGGTCCTTGCCTTTACTCATTCTACTGGGGTTTTTTTTGGGTTTTTTTGGTGTTTTGTTTTGTTTTGGTGGGACAGTTCTCCCCACAGAATGTTGTGAGGCATTGTGCAAATGACCCCTTACGTTGGACGATTTTGCCGCAAGTCCATCCTAATGCGTAGATTCAAGGATTCTGTTCCCATTTCCTTCCCATACTGTGCTTCCACATCGCCACCCCTCATGCACTTCTCCACTAAGGAAACAAGCTTCCCACTCTTCTCCCAGTTACTCCTTCCAGACACCTGGTAGGTATTCTTAACCCCTACCTCACCTCCTTATACACAACACAATTCCTGTCTGGGGTTCATCCAACTCGCCCCAGTTCTACCACCAACCCTAATGCAAATCCATTGTTGCTCACTTGCCTTCTAACCTGGTTTCCTTAACTCCAGATTTATATTTTCTCCAACCCATTATCCATCTATAGCAGGGGGTGGCACATTATAGCCTGAAGGCCACATCCTGCCCACTATTTGTTTTTGTCAATAAAGTTTATTGAAACCCAGCCAAGCTCTTTTGTTTACACATTGTCTCTGGCAGGTTTTGCTCCACAAAGAGCCCTGAGTAGTTGCAAAAAAGATCGTGCAACCTAAAGAGTCTGCAAGGTTTGTTACCTGGCTCTGTATAGAAAAATCGGCTGACCCTTGCTCCGTAGTAACAAGAGCGATTTCCCCAAAATCCAGATATAACCACATTACTGTTGTGTTTCAAAATTTTCAGTGATTTCTCTTTGCTGTTAAAATAAAATCTAACAAATTTCCTATAATGAAACCTAAATCATGATCTCACACTTCCTCCCGACCACCCCTCTGCTGCTGTGTCCACGCTAATGCTCTTCATACTTCCCACAGTTTGCCAGTCTCTTTTTTGCACCCAAGGTCTTTGTGCATGGGACTCTTTCTGGCTGGAATGCTATTCTTTCTTCCCTTGCTATCTTCCCTGCATTCTACCATTAATGTTACACAGCAAAATCTTTGTCTTCTTTTAGATCAAAAATTGAATGTCTTTTCCTAAAAAAAAAAAAAAAAAGATTTTCCTGATCCTCTTAGTCTAATTTGGTCATCCTTTTATACTCTTTCATGGCACTCTCAGCCTTATTATTGCTTTAAACAGCCTTATTAAGGTATACTTTGCATGCTATAAAATTTGCCCATTGTAGTTATACAATTTTATAATGTTTAGTGAATTTATAGTTGTGTAGCCATCACTACCATCCCATTTTAGACCATTTCCATTACCTCAAAAATGCCTCATGCCTATTTGCATCAGCCCCTGCTCCTACCTCCAGCCTTTGGGCTCATTAATATGCCTTCTCTCTAAATTTGCCCTTTAGGGCCATGTCATATACATGGAACCAGATACTTTCCATCTGGCTTCATTTACTTAAGCAATGTTTTTTTTTTTATTTTTTAAATAAATTTTTTAATTTCATCATATTAAGCAATGTTTTTGAGGTTTACTTATGTTGTAGAATGTTTATTCTTTTTCAATGCTGAATAGCGTTCCACTATATGAATATCTCACATTTTGCTTATCTGTTCATCAACTGAGGGGCATTTGGCTTGTTTCCAATTTTTAGCTATTATGGATGATGCTACTATGAACATTCATGTTCATGTCTTTAGGTGGAAGTATTTTTTAATTTCTTCTGGATAGATTACTAGTAGTGAATTGTATGTTAAATTATGTTTCATTTTTTAAGAAACTGATGAACTGTTTTCCAAAGTGATGATGCCTTTTTACATCATGACCAGCAATGTATGAAGGTTCCAGTGTCTCCATATCCTTGCTGACACTTGGTATTGTCTGTCTTTTTGTTTATAGTCATTCTAGTGAGTGTGTACTATGCCATTGTGGTTTTAGTATTTGTTTCCCTGATGACTAATGACTTTGGGCTTCTTTTTATATGCTTATTAGCCATGGTCATAGCTTCTTAGTGAAATGACTACAAAGATATTTTTGCTACTTTAATTGAATTTTTTGTCTTCTTATTGAGTTGTAGGAGTTGTCTATATATTCTGGATACAAGTAATTTGTAAGATATATGATTTTCAAATATTATCTCTTAATCTGTTGCTTGCCTTGTCTTTTCTATTGAAGGACAAAAATGTTTTAATTTTTGATGAAGTCCAAGTTATCAGTTTTTTCTTTTCTCCTTTTTTTCTCCTTTTCATCCAGGCTGGAATGCAATGGTTCCGTCATAGCTCACTGTAGCCTCGAACTCGTGGGTTCAAGCGATCCTCCTGCTTCAGCCTCCTGAGTAGCTGGGACTACAGGCATGCGCCACCACACCTGGATAACTTTTTAATTTTTTTTTTTTTGTAGAGACAGGGTCTCACTGTGTTGCCTGGGCTGGTCTCCAACTCTTGGCCTCAAGCAGTCCTCCTGCCTTGGCCTCCCAAAGTGCTAGGATTACAGGTGTGAGCCACCGCACCTGGTCAGTTTTTTCTTTTATGGATCATGTGTTGGTTTCCTATCTAAGAACTCTTTATCCATTCCAAGATATTGCAGATTTTTCTCATATGATTTCTTCTAGAAATCCTATAATTTTAGCTCTTAGATTTAGTTTTACAATCAATTTTGAGTTAATTTTTGTGCATTTTGTGTGATGTAAAGGTCTAAGTTCATCATTTGGTCTGTGATATTTAATTATTGTAGCACCAATTGTTGAAAAGACTATCCTTTCCCTATCTAATTGTCTTGGAATCTTTGTTGAGTACTGATTACTCATAAAATTAAGGATGTATTTCTGGACTCTCAAGTTTATTCCATTGATCTATATGCCCATCTTGCATCCATACCACACTGTCTTGATTACTGTAGCTTTATGGTAAGTTTTGAAATTTTGTAGTATGTTTTTTTCAAAATTGTTTTAGCTATTCTAGGTACTTTGTTTTTCATATAAATTTTAGAGTCAATGTGTCAATTTCTATAAAAGTACAACGGGGATTTTGATAAGGATTAATTTTAATTTAAAGATCAATTATCAAACACTGCGATATTATTAGTATTGAATCTTCCAGTGCTTGAACATGGAATGTTTCTCCATTTATTTAGATCTCCTTTAATTTTTCTTTGCAGTGTTTTGTAGTTTTCAGTTTAAATATCTTGTTTATCATTTGCTAAATTGATCCCTAAGTGTTTTATTCTTTTTGATGCCATTGTGAATTGAATTTTCTTTATTTCATTTTTGGACTTTTATTTCCTAGTAAATAGAGGTACAGTTGTTTTTATATATTGATCTTGTAGCCTGAACCTTGCTAAAATATTAATAGTTTATTAGTTCTAGTAGTTTTGGGATTTTCTACATACAGGATTATATCATCTGCATATAAAAGCAGTTTTACTTCTTTTCTAATCTATGTACCTTTAATTTTTTTCTTTTTCTTCCTTTTTTTCCTTTCTTCCCTATTGCACTAGCTGGAATCTCTAGCACAATTTTGAATAGAAGTGGCAAAAACAGGCCCCTGATGTTAGAAGGGAAGAGTTTAGGCTTTTACAAGAATGATGTTAGATGTGGGTGTTTTATAGATTTCCTTTATCAGATTGAGGAAGTGCCCTTCTATTCTTAGTTCCTTGAGGGTTTTTATTAACTCATGAATGGATGTTGAGTTTGTCAAATGCTTTATCTACAGCTATTGAGATAATTATGTTGCTTTTGTCACTTATTCTATTATTATAGTATATTAAATCCATTGCTTTTTGTATACTAAACCAACCTTATATTCCTGAGATAAAACCCACTTGGTTGTGTTACAGAATCCTTTTGTATGTTGCTGAATTTTGTTTGTTAATATTTTGTTAAGGAGTTTTCTGTCTATGTTTATGAGGAATATTGATCTATAGTTTTCTTTTCTCGTGATGTCTTTGTCTTTGGCACCCTCATTCTCCTTTCACCCTTGATTTTATGCATACACACACACGACATATAGCCTGTATATATTAAATTAATCATTATTTGATTAATGTGTGTCTCTCCAACTAGACTGCAAGTTCCTATGAGGTCAGAAACTGTGTCTGTCTTATACACTTCTATGTATCATACGCACTGAAGTCATACAAACAGATATCCAAGGCATTAAATACTACTATTTTATATCTTGATTTGAACATGAGACAAATATTGTTACCTGTATAACGTCATAATTTTTAGCTCTCTTGGCTTTTACTTAGCTCTGATTAATATACTGTGATCAGGTTTGATTTTGTCTTTCTTATTATTGATGTTTAAGTGTGAATGAAGGAGTGTATGCATACGTCTGTCTACTCTTCTTTGTCTTGACTCTTTATTTCATACACCAGAGGTGATTTTGAATTCAGAATCTGTTGTCTTTCATGAGTTATTTGCATTATCTTCAAATTGTATTAAATACCTTCTTGGTTTTCCTATAAATGGTTCAGATGTCACCATAACTCTTTGTCTTAGTCCATTTAGGATACAATAACAAAATATCATAGACTGGATGGCCTAGAAAAACAGAAATTTATTTCTCACAGTTCTGGAGGCTGGGGAGTCAAAGATGAAGGTGCCAGCAGATTTGGGGTCTGGTGAGGGCCCACCACTTGGTCCATGAATGGTTATTATTTACTTAACCTCACATGGCAGAAGGGGTGAGGGAACTCTCTCCAACTTGTTTTAGAAGGACAATGATCCCACACATGAGGGCTCTGCTCTCCTGACCAAATCACCTCCCAAATGCCCCACCTCCTGATACCATCACCTTGGGGGTTAGGATTTCGACACATGAATTTGCGGGGGACACAGAGTTTTAGTCCGTAGCATTATCTTTCCTGATTGATGCACAGACATTGTGTTTGTTGTTCTGGTCTGCTTCATTGTTCAGAATGCAGCTGAAACTGCCTAAACCAGTTTGTTGTTCATACTTTTATGTGCTCCATCTCTGAGCGGGTGGGCCCAGTGGGAGACCTGCCCTGTCTTGGTCACCTGTCAGCATTACAGTTTCTCCAAGCAGTCATATAATTCTCAACTTGTTCATCATATTGTTCCAAGCTCAGCTAAAGAACTATCACTTTGTTGTTTTTAGCATGTTCTCAAATATTCAACTCAGTTTGAGCTTTGACTATTACAGCATTCTTATAAATAAATGCTGCTATTTTTGTGTCTGTGAAGTAGAATAAAGAAGGCAATTCATGAGCCTGTCTACAACACTCTGACATCCGACAGATATAAACGGCTAATGGATTACTTTTCTTTATCAATAAATGGTAGTATTATCTTTAGGACTTAGAATTATAACCTGTGTTTTAAGTGGTATTTTATAAAAAAGTGGTTAAGAATGTAGCTAGTCCTGATTAGACTCTAGCTCTAAGTCAACTTCCTAATGTGTAAAACAAAGATGATAACATGATAATTTATTCTTGGGCTAAGATAGAATGGCATAACTTATATAAAGCCCTAGTATAGTGCCTAACACAGTAAGCTACAATATATTGTTATTATCATTATAATCATTATTAGTGAGCACAGTATAAGCATGCTGTCTGCATTTGTAGGGATTTCTGTATGATAGAAAACTATTTGTGACCCTTATGCAAGCAGTGAAAGTTTGAAATGATGCATTTTTGATAAAGCATAGTAACCCTCCCTTCTTGTCCAGTCAGAAACCTCTGACAATTAGCATTACCTCCCACAGAAAGACATTTAGGATCTGAATCAATGACTTATATGATGCCTTCCCTCTCGCTTTTGACTTGGAATAGCTTAGACACAACAAACGGAATTTAATTTTTGTTAAATAATCTGAATCTGTAGGACCTTATCTTTTATTCATCACTTTGTTTTGTAAAGTGTTTGTTCTGCAAAGCAACTTGGTATGTGGTACCTACAATATTGTATGTCTCTGCTGTTGCAGCTTCTCAGGACTGTGGTTATCTCTGTGTATATACAAAACTACCCAGAAATTTATCATGAGGAAATGCTGACTCACAAGTGCTTGTATTCTTTAAAAAAATCTTCATCAGGAAGATCACTGTAGGCACTGGGATAGGAGTAACAAAATTATAGAATTCAATTTTGTAGCGAATCATATGGGTTACAACATCTCTAGAGCACATGATAATTTCCACAGTGTGAGGAATGACACATGCCACCAACACCTACCTACCATTTGATGTTTTCTGCAAATAATCTCACTAGCAGAATAAAGTCTACAAATGTTCACAAATCTTTTGGGAGTCCCACTGCTCCTTACACATTTGTACTTTATTTAAATCAGGTGATGTATGAAGCCATTCATTAATTTACTCATTTAGCTGTCAAAACATTAAATAGCTGTTGTACTCACCTGGAAAGATGTCCATAATATGTATGGAGGGTATAATATTTTTAAAACAGTATATATGCATGGTATGTGTGTATACACGTATATATGTAGAAACAGGACAAGTTAGGAAGAATATGTATTAGATAGTTACCTCTGGTGTATAGAATTTCGATGAGCAAAGTGGTGAGAATGTTGACTTCCCTTAGTATATAATTAACAAAAAAATAGTGTGTCTGATTTACATTTTTGAGTTTACTTACAGTATAGTGAATGGTGGGGGTGGGGGACAGAGAATCAGAATGAAAGCAGGAAGAGCAAGGTTTTATGTCAATAAAAGGTGATGTCGGCTTGCATCAGAGTGAAATGAAGTGGAAATGGAAAGAAAATAATGGATTTGGAATACTTTTTGCATGTAGAGACAACAGTCTCTGTCTTTTTGATAAAGGGGGCAGGGTGAGAGGAAAAGAGTAGAATAAATGATGACTCTCCTGTTTTTTTGGCCAGCTTGTGGTGCTACTTATGTATTCAGAGTCTAGTGCCCTCAGGCAACTATAAGGTGTGCTGCACGGCTAGAGGATGCTATTTATCCATCCATCTTCACTGATCTTCTGAGTGCTTGCTGCGTACAACACCGGAGTTCTAGGCACTGGAGATTCAGGAGTAACAAAGCGAAGTCTGAGTCCCATGAAACTTGGTGGAGGGAGTTAGACAAGAAGTGAACAAGTAAATCTTTCAGCAGAAGGCTGACTGGACACAGGCAGTATGTGCCTTCTCCACAGGGAGGAACGAGAGTAGTAAGCGGATCCAAACATTTCAAACAGATCATCTAGGAGAGAATGCGAGGATTCACCAGGAAGTGATGTGAAGCACTAAAAGTGGGTAAGGAGACAGTTCAGGGCAACGTGACCAGCCAGGGACTGGCTATGAGTTGAGAGAAGCTCCTGGATACAGGGAAACAGTAAGAGAGAGGCCCCCAGAGCTCCACACTCTGAGATAAGCTTTCATGATCTTGGATATAAGAGAAACCCCCAACCCAGGCAGGTCTCAGGCCTCACTTTGGGAGCTGCTTGGGGATTGCACAGAGAGATTACTCCATAAAGGGAACCCAGGTGGAATCCTATAGGTATCCATGCCTAGAGCAGCTTGAGCTGCATG
>CAUYPO010029494.1:0-13567 GCA_963574435.1 Cheirogaleus major | reverse complement strand
CATTTCCAGGGCTCTTATTCTGGATGTTATAATGTTATCCTCCTTTCTTACTTCATGTCATGTTAACATTTTATCCATTAGCTATGGTGTTGTGATTGAACATTGCTCAAAATAAAAGTTTTATTTTGCTCTTTCTCTTTTCTTACTCTCTCTCTCTCTTTCTCTCTCTCTCTCTCTTTCACACACACACTGCAGACTTTAGCACACAATTAATACATGTCAATATTTTTTATATTTTTTCTTTCTTGGTAACCAATATGTATCCCAAATTCAGGGCTAAATGCATTCAAATTTACAAAAGAAAATAATTCAACAGTCAGCCTTTTAATGGGTGGACTCAGCTGTGACTTATCGCGTGTTATCTGAAGGATGACCACTACTCTCTACCTCCTCTGAAACTGGCAAATCCATCATGAAAGAGTCTTCCCTTTGCCATAGAGCATTCTCTGCTGCTAAAACAAAGACAGTGCCATCAGGGTAACACCCCAATTGTTTTACTCTTGTTATTTCCTGGGAGGAGATTTGGAGCATGCTTTGTATTTTGATATTGGCACATATTTTGTGTGTGTGTGTGTGTGCTGCAGGAGGGGCAGAAACATTTATGGCAGTACGTGCAGGGCTGCCCTGAGAAGGAGGCCTGCAGCGGAAGGTGCAAAGATGCCAATGCAAGCTCTTCCTTCAACATGATTTCGACTAGCTCTGTCCCTCTAATGGTGTTACCAAAAGGGATAAGTTTATGAAAACCTTTAAGAATGTGACATTGCATTGCAGGCACAGAAATGTTGCTGCTACTCACAGGTGGCTTTGGGGAAGTTGCTTAACCTCTCTGAGCCCATTTCTTTCTGGCAAGATTCTGCAGGGGATTGTGAGGATTCAGTGGGTCGGTGCATATAATCCACAGTGGCTGGCCATTGGAGTATGCCGTGCATGTCCCTCTCCTGAGCCGTTACTCATGTTCTTCCCTCTTTGTGGAAGTCCATGCCCCTGTGATCAGGCCATGTCTGCACTTTGATGTCTATGACTCTTGTCCAGATCCTTATTTTTCCCATTTGTCAGTGACACCTGGCACAGAGTGTGTGTGTCACAGCCTATTTGCTCCAGGTTGGTCACTCACTAATGCTTCTGCTCTGAGCTGTGGTGCAGGGGCCAACCCTTCCCCACCCGACCACATCACCCAGACTCCTCTTCAGCTGGAGTTCTTGGTGAAAACTCTGGGGTGGGTAGGGTGGGGAGAGAAAACAGGGTATTTCCCCCAATGTGGCTCTACCCAGAGTGGTCTCTCCATGAGTGGCAGGTCCTCCTCTGAGGCTCCAGCCCCAGGTAGTTCTCTGCTTCCTATTCTTGCTCACCTGTAGCTTGCCCTGTCATCCCTGTTTGGCTTCTCCAACAGGAAGAGCTTGTCTACCACCCATGTAGTCTAGCCAATTCCTTACGTTAAATTAAGTGGCCTCTGTTTTATTGATTTTTTTTATTTTTTTTTTATTTTTTGAGACAGAGTCTCACTCTGCTGCCCTGGCTAGAGTGCCGTGGCATCAGCCTAGCTCATAGCAACCTCAAACTCCTGGGCTCAAGTGATCCTCCTGTCTCAGCCTCCTGAGTAGCTGGGACTACAGGCATGCACCACCATGCCCGGCTAATTTTTTTCTATTTTTGGTAGAGACGGGGTCTCACTCTTGCTCAGGCAGGTCTCAAACTCCTAAGCTCAAACGATCCACCCGCCTCGGCCTCCCAGAGTGCTAGGATTACAGGCATGAGCCACCGCGCCTGGCCAGCCTCTGCTTTAAAGGCTTACAGGGGTTTCTGTCTTCCTGGCCGAACTCTAACTGATACACAGATGCTGCATTATCGACATCACTGAATGTCAGCCTCTGGGTTGGAAACTCACACCATGGAATTTCGCAGCAATGGATCCTTAGACTCCTCAGAAAAATGGACATGAACCCTCACAGTTTATGTGAGGGCCAAGTTGTTCAGGAGCATGGTGAATACAGCTCCACACGTAGCACAGAACGTGTGTGTGGGCTGTTCAGGCAGGACTTCTGTCTATGCTGGCCACAGGCTGAACTGCAACAAGGAGCTGAAACTCCCACATAGGAAAGGCTAGTGACAACCTTGCCATTCAGGAGCTCTATGTCCCAGCAGGGATGAGAGCACAGCAATCCCTTCCTGAGATGCCTGATTACTATTCTGCATGGGATGAGAGGGCAGGATGTCCCATCGGGTTTCCTAGACTTCAGTGGTCATCCGTGACATGACTTCTATGTGCTCGCTGCTATGTGCGTCACATCTAGTAGCCTGCCCCAAAATGGAGAGGAAGATTACTTTCCAGCCCTGCTGGAATGTCCCTATTTCCCTATCTTATTGCACTTATAATGACAAAAATTACGAATTCCAATACTCTAGTATTTATTATCTTCCCCCATACAACTCCTCTTTACTGCTCTCCCCCACCACTTTCTGAAGGGGAGACTTTCTCTTGCTCATCAGTGGGCTGCAGGCTGTCTTTGCCGTGCAGACATCACGTAATGAGTGGAAGAGGGAACAGAGGACGCCAGTGATGCTAGGTCAGTCTGCCACCGGGAGAAATGGGAGCCACCCAGAAAGTGGGCCCTGGTTGAGAGTGAGGAGGATTTGGGGACTAGAGAGTGAGAGGCTCAGAGTAGAAAAGGTGTAAGAGGATGAGAGGACAAAGAAGGCTGACTTTATGACATCCTGCTGTTGAATGTGAGCTACATCTCCTTTAAGCTTCTTTAAGTGATGCAAATAAAAATCCTACATATTTTAAATGAGTTTTAGTTGTTGGACTGTACTTTAAAAAAGTGTTTGACTAACACTAGGCTCTGTGGGTACCTGAAGTTTATTTGGTTTAGGAGTTGCCTGATTTACATAATTAGCACCTTGACGGATGCTAGCCTGTTCTCCCATCGTTTCAAACATACATGTGCTATCTTTTAAGCTAGGCAGAAAGCTGCTAACAGCTGCCTTTTTATTTGTTTATTCACATGACATTGATCGAGGGTAAGGTAAGACTCCATCCTGCCCGTGAGGAGCTCACAGTCTGCAGAGCGAGACAGAAAACCAAACCTCCATTACTCCATGTGGTCAACGTGGGATGGAAATGAGGACAGGAGATGAGCACAGAAGAGGGGTGCTCCCTCCAAACACCAGCACAGAACCAGGCATATAACAGGTGCTCAAACACAGGACAGATCCAGTAGTAAAGGACTGGGCTGCAGACCAAATGAAGGGATATGGCAACACCAGTTGGCAGGGGCCAATTCCATTGTATGCTATAAAATGGGAGTCAATAGAAGAGTTGTTCAACCTATAGCTTTCTACCTGACATCTAAACCAATTCCATCAATCGTCATGTATTAATGGCACGAGGACACACCACCATGTGACAAGGCTATGATAGGTCAGAGACACAGAAGCATCCGGCACAAGCTCTCTCTCTATTCTTAAGGCAACTCCACTCTACTCTATTTGGGCAGATAAGACAAAGACAGGAGACAATTAGCAAATAATATAAGTCCATATACAGTGATGCACAAAATCATGAACTAGAAGTGATAATGTACCACGTGAATTATCTGTCAGGTAAGTCTTTTGTACATCAAAGAATTCACTCAACAGAAATAAATGCCCCAAATAATGTTCTGAGTAAACTAAGGTGATACTATGGACCACCCAGGAGAAGGCATCTGTGTGCAGGGATGAGGAACGGCTGTTCATCAGCCATACCTAGGTTGGCTTCCCCTAAAATGGAATCGAATAGAGGCAAGACCGTGAGATGGAAGCAGGCCAGAATTCTTCACTAAAACACCTTGTTGTCTCTACTGATTGGAGCCAGATTCTAATGGAATAAACTTGGAGGCCATAGGCATAATATGCATCCATATAAAAATGTGTTTGCAGCTCTGTAGGGTTAGAGATATCAAATGATGGTATGTATTCTAGTAACTTAGAACCCTAACTTCATGCAAAATAGTGTTGTATCTGATCTCATAGCAGTCAAGCACAGAAATAACAAAATACAGGGATTTTCAAACTGCCAAAGGGAAAGGAGGACACATTGAATAATCCCTTCTAACCCAAACCCCAACACTCCTCATGGGGACATTAACGAGTGTTCGCCGTGTGCCAGGTCACTTCACTAGGTGATTTACATGCTTTACATCATTTAAAGAACAAAGAATTGTATGACTTTCATCCCAGCTTTACACATGAGGAAAGAGAAGCTTGAATAAATCAAGAAACTTCCGTAAGCCTGAGAGTGGTTAAGAAACACGGCCTTGGTCAACAGTTAAGTAGTGGGGCTGAGATCTGAACGGGACAGTGTGACTCCAGAGCTCGGCGTCTCCCCAGAAGGCTGCGCCGTTACCCACTGCGTCACCACCAGACACTTCACAGCAACACGGGTGCTGGGGGGCATGGCCAGGCTGTTACCATAACAAACAGCTGCAAGGGGCTTTCAAATGTTGAAATGAGGGTGCCCCTGATGCCTAAAGGACAAGGACGACGGGGACGAAAGCATCTGAGGATTCTGCTTGGTCACAGAGTTTCAGGGTATAGTAACTAAGCCCTATTCTATTAACTGAAGAAAACTGTCACCTACACATAAAGTGGGTGGAAAGAAGCCATAGTATGCCGGCTGATTTAGTTGTCTTCTCAGCTGCAAGATACAGCTCCTCAGGAGTCCCAGGCAGAAACTTCTACAGCAGGCACTTTGCGCTAGCCTGAGATCACAGGTCAAAGCCTCAAGTTTCCCTTCTTGAATCCAGGGCAGGAAGAAGGTCCAAGAGAGGCTAGGTAGGTGTCCCGATAATCTGTTTCTTCATTTGTTTTGAAAACACCGAAACCAGAACCATCTCTAATGGAATATCGAATCTCCCCATCTCTTCCTGTGTCCTCATCATGAGCTGACACTGCCATGATTGATGAACCAAGAGGGACATCTTCTTTCATTATACCCTTTTCCACAAAGCTGGAAAACACTGGTGGATGTAAGTTCTCATTCACATCAAGTACCTGAACTTCCACGTAGCAAGTGGAAGACAGAGAAATCGGCTTCTCTTTGTCTTTGGCCCTCATGGTGAGATTATACACTTGCTTCTCAAAGTCCAACTGCTGTACAATTCTAACTGCTCCACTGAGTGTATCCACATCAGAGTTTCCTTCTCCATGGTCCAGAAGACTGTATCTCACCTGACTAGACTGACCCAAATTAGGATCATGGTCTTCTAACATGCTTATGGTTCCTTCTGGAAGATTCTCTTGAATTTTCACACAGTAATTACGTGGAATAAACTTAGATGGGTTGTCATTAACATCTTCTAGTGATGCTTTCAAAAGTACACTAGAAAACATCTGGGGCTCTTCTCTGCCTTGGTCCCCAGCTTCACTATTCAATAAATATTTGTAAAGCAAACGAATAAGTGAGTGGCATAGGAGTGATAAACCACCACAACGAAAAAGTACACTGCCTATTGAATACAAAAACTTTAAACTCAGCCTTTAAAACGCTTTTTATAATTGAAATATAGCTACATGGGGCTAGGGAAGAGGAGTATCGGGGAGGGACTGCTAATGGGCAGAGTTTCTCATTGAAGTGATGAAAATGTTCTGAAATTAGATAGTGATGGCTGCACAACTCTGTGAATACACTAAAACCCACCCCTTTAAAGGGGTGAATTTTGTGGTGTGTGAACTATATCTTAATAAAGCTGTTATTTAAAAAATCACAGTTGAGATTAAGTATTAATAACTTACAACTTGAGAATCTAAAATACAGCTCATTATGCATAAATTCATTTTATTCTTGAAAACAAGGGGATTTGCGTTATAACCCACTGAAAATAATGACCCTGAAATAGGAGAAAAAATTATTCTTTTGAAATGCAAAAGCACTTTAAAGAGAAGACCAGCATGCAAATGTGCATGGCCTCAATAACCTAGAGCTAAAATTATTTTGTTTGTTTATCAGAGAATTGGTAGGTGGGCTATTGGTTCATTTGATCTTTCATGCCACAAACATGTTTTGAGAAATCTGAGCAGCAGTACAGGTTGAATGTCCCTTATCTGAAATGCTTTGGACTAGACGTGTTTTGAATTTCAATTTTTTTCAGATTTTAGAATATTTGCATTATCCAAAGTGCTGTAATGAGCATTTACTTTGAGTGTCATGTTGGTGCTCAAAAAGTTTTGGATTTTGGAGCACTTAGGATTTTGGATTTTCAGATTAGGGATACTCAACCTGTATTTTTCTAGGATTCTGGAGAGCTGTCTTGTCACTGGTAAACCATTTAGTCCTGGAAAGGTCTAAAATTCTCTATGACTACATGCATGTATTACACACCAGCTGTATAAATCCATCTCTTACTGCAGGAAGACTCTGGGGTTCTCTGATGAAAATGGAGGGAGAATTATACAGTTGCAGCAGAATTGGGTTCACTTCATCTTGACCACAAATCCTGATGCTTCTAGAAACAGAAAAGGCAGTTCTTTCCCTAATATGGTGGCCTTCCTCTAACATTTACGGCAGAACTTCTGTCAGTTCTCTATCTAGTGTTCACTGTAAGCTCCTATAGACTGTAGCTGACAAGCAGTTGATTACTACAAACCTATACTGTTCAGTAAGGAAGCCAACAGATATTTGGTTCTTGAACAATTAAAATGTGTCTTATCCAAATTGAGATGTCTTGTTAAGAGCAAAATGCCCACTGAATTTTGAAGGCTTAGCACAAAAAAATGTAAAATATTTTAAAAATTTATTACATGTGAAATGACAATATTTTAAATATATTGGTTTAAATAAAATAAATCTCCCCCCCACCAAATTTACCTATCCCTTTCTTTAGCATGAAAAACAAAGAGCAATTGGCTCAGTTAAAAGGAACTCAGCCTGTGAAAGCAACCAAAAATAAAATCAAAAGAGCTGAAGGTAGAGGCATGGCAAGCCTGTTTACTAACTTCTTATAAATGCCACCATAATTGGGGAAATTGTAAGAATCAGGTTTGAGAGGTTAATCTGAAAGCTTATTTAACACTTTAGTCATTCTGAAATTGTGACATCACTTTATAACCAAGACTTCTTTCCTGAAAAGGAATCCTAGCTGACCACAGGTAGACTGTCTAGCTACACATGGTCACATACAACAGGCACAACTGGATACTTTGGAGAGCTGAACCAGATTTGTAGGGAAGATCAAAACTGTTGGAGTCCTTTGCTCAGACATAAATAGTCATTTTTCAGACTCTCTTCTTAATATCCATTGGATAAAGAGCTCATAGCAAGGAGAAAGAGATAATTGCATTTGCATTGCATAAAAGGTAGGGATATAATCTTCAAGATTATATTATAATTTTATATGTACATTTCCTTTATGTGAATAGTCCCAATTTAAGAAAACCCACATTTTGCCAGTGTAACTGGTACGTGCATCAAATTCTTAGCCACCATTTATCTATTAAGATCCACTGTATCTAGGGATATTAGAGATACAAAGATGAAGTGATTGCATAGCCCCCTTGAGAGACACAGTTTGGTTGGGGAAAGACACCAGAAGAAAAAAATAACTAAAGCAATATTATACATGCTATAATTGTGATATCTGTGTACTAGTACATTTAGGAGAACAAGTACAGTTGTATAAGTAATAAAGGCAAGTCTACATAGACTACTACTTAGTTAATAAAGGTTCTAGTGCTACATGACAATAAACAAATTGTCTGCTAATTGTAACTAATTTATAGAAGTTAATCTAAGCTACTTTGGTGTCTATGTGTTTGTGTTTATGGTTCTTTGCTGCTGAACACATAGAACAAGCAAATTAGGAATCAGTCTTTTGTTTCAGTGCCTGTGCCAAAGAGTAGCCACTTATCAAGGAAAACTCTGTGCTTTTCTCCCCACCTTCAGTACACTTTGGGCTTTTCTCCATGGGTAAGCGAAACATTCGCCAAGAGGCACTCATGATGATAATAATGGCAGACAATTTGGGAAAACAGATGAATGATTATAGCTGACATTTTTGGGGAAAAATAGGAGCTAATGAGCCAATTTGCTAAGAGTCCTTTCCATTATGATAAAGAGCTCAACAGGTGTGTGTGCACAGTGCAATGTCGTGGGTGGCTTTGTGCAGTCTGCTTGAGTGTGTGTGCGTGTGCCTGCGAGGAGAGATGCGGATAGACGGCATGGTGTGTGTTCTGGAGCCTCACATAACAATCTCATAAAATGTTGATAAATGTTTCCACGTGCCTGCAGATTACTCTGTATTTGTAAATTAGACACATTTGCTACAGATAGGAAATTGTTATTTCCGAATTTGGAAATTAACCATTTTTACCCTTTAATATTGCTTGAGTTATATTTCTATCTTAGTTCAGTACATTTTTACCTGAGAGATATTAAGTTTGGCATGTGTGTGTTGGTGGCCAATAAAGAGATTTTATAACACACTAAGAGTCTGTTTAAAATTTATGTGGGCAGTACCCATATGCCCATTTTGTAGAACTTGGAGTATAGATAAAAGTTTTCAATTTTTCCAAACACATTTATAATTGTCCACTTATTTTTTCACATATCTTTGGTCAGATTTAGGACACACTCCCCATTACCAGTCCTTCCCTTATTGAATAAATGTTTTTAAGCACAATTATATAACATTGCCCAGATTACACTTTGGAAGATATTTTATAATTAGATGAGAAAAGGAAATCAGGTGTCCCCTGTAGGGAGAAATCCCTATAGAATATTTCTATGCTTGTCCTGCCCTAGAAAAGATATGAAAGTCATAATGATTTGTTTTGAGTAAGCTAATGAGCATCATTAGTGTAAAGTGCTCTGTGAATTAGATAATTCTCTATATGGCCTGGCTTCAAGAATGCTTTAATTTGTACTATTACTAAACTCTATGAAAGTTAAAGGAGTGAGAACCTCATATGAGTATAGGATTACATGAGGTAATAAAGAAATAAACACCTGTTCCTGATGCCACAGCCTGGGAGACAGACCAGGGGAGTGGACCACAGGGAGGTGACCTCTGCAGGGCAGGGCCAGGGGATGAGGGGACGGCACAGTGCAAGGCACGTTGTGCTAGTTCTGATAATGCTTTGAAGTGTACTTGATCCTTGCAGTTTCCCATTAAGAACAACCAGTGGACACTGGAGGCCAGTGGCAGTCACGTCATCATCCCAGAGGGCTACCTTCTGGTCACCTGCTCTCTGTAGAGGGAATTCCCCACTGGGCAGATGGTCCAGCAGGGATGAGGCTGAGAGATCAGCATGATGGGTGGTGCGGCCACTTCTATCCTTGTCTGTCTTTTCCTTCTTTAAATGCCTTCTGCTATTTCCACTAACTTATGAGAGTAGACCAGGGGAGACTGCTGATTAGCAGGTTTCCTCTGCTTTTCCTCTTTTAGTTTGTCTTCCAGAGCATAGAAAACTGATTGTGGGTTTTAAAGATGTTGCTCAGGTATGAAAATTCCCTATATGATTGTCCCAGTTTCTTATTTTTATCCCTTCCCTTGTTTTCCTCCATATTCTAGGTAACCCCATTCACATTACAGATGGTTCCTCATTGGAACGTCTGCAGCTTGTGTTTTCAGGTGGAAAACTAAGCACTGGTTATAAATTAGTCCTTAAAAAGAAAACAGTCGAAGCAATTAGCCTAAACAACTGAGTCTAATAGGAGGAAAGCTTAGTTAAGGATAGTTTTTTACCAAGGCAGTTTGCATTGATTCATTTTCTCCTCTTTGTAGCGCTGAATATGGTCTTTAATTATATATTTATTTGTTCTATGTTTTCCTCTCCTCCAGCCCCCAGTTCCTGAGATGGAGAGATCACATGTGCACTCTGCAAACCCAGCACCCAGCTCAACGTCTCAACGTCTGGCATGTAGAAGGGGTTTCATAAATAGCTGCTGAATGACTGAATTAATGTTATGCAGATGTGTAATCTCCAATTTCACACATACATGTGTAATTGCATTGACATTAGTTCAGATTATTGAGAGATCCTTGAAGTTTTTATTCCTTGCTTCTAATTAGAAAGTTAAACATAATCCACTCTGAGGGTCTTTAAAGCCGACTGAAAATGTCCTTCAAAAAAAAAAAATAATAATTCAAGCTGGCAGAAAGAATCACACACTCAGAACTGAGGTAGAATCATCTAGTTCACATTATTTCCCCAGCAAGAAAATTCTCTTTTATTATTTGAACATGGTTCCTTGACTAAAGCCTAACATTTCCAGATGTGAGTCTGGTATTTCAATCTGTGTGTTCACAGCAGGCGGCAGCGCTGCAAGACCCTCGCCCGGTGAAGGAGCTGCCATGGCTGGATCCTTCCATTTCACTGCAGAATGAAGGATCCTAGCCTGACCGCAGAGGAATAAAGTAGCATTTGGCTATCTTTTCACATTTAACTACATACACTGGCTTCTAGCGCAAAGAGCCAGCAACAACACATCCTATTGTTTTGTTTCCAGAGAAGAAAACAGAAATTGACTGGGGGACTGTGCAGTTGGTCCAAGCTGGAACTCTCTTGGCATCCTGTTCTGCTGGACGCTGCACCCACCAGAGCTGGGGCTGCCTCCTGAGTGCTTAGGATGGTTATAGCTTGTTAATCATAAACTGGGAACAGTTGGGCCCGTTCATAGCGCAAGAGTATTATAGTTAGCTTAGTTTGGGAGCATCCTGAATTCAGCTCAGCAGTGACAAGGACTGCTTTCATCAGAATCAGTCTGATGTGCTATCTACTCCTGAAAGAACCGCCCCAAACATTTCTCACAAGCTCTGAGAGGACCAGAGCAGACCCTCTGCTCTGGTGTAGTACTGCCTTATTTCTGTCTTTATCCCATGGAGGATTGCTTTATACTATCCCCACCTTGTCCACTTTGCTGTACCACTACAATTGCTGTTTGCTGGATGTCATACAGAGTGCTGCTGAGCTTCATAGTTCTCTGGTTCACAGTTTGGGCCATGGCGTCCAGTTGTGGTACACTGAGGGGGTTGGTCCTAGACATTATTCTAGCTATTTTTAATATTTCAAAGTCCACCTCAGAATGGAATTTACATCCCAACCAAAACACCAACCACCCCAAACACATGAGCAAAAGCAAACCTACATTTGATACTAGCTTCAAATTTCTATTTCTCTCAACTTGCATACTCAGTTGCATGTTTTTGAGTATTAAATATAAAAATAATGATTAATAAACATAACTCCTAAAATAATGACAATGATTTTTTAAAAGCTTGTTTTTCAAATTGTTAGTGGGTGTTTACTATGTGCCAGACCCTCTGCTTCATGCTTTTGTAACTGTATTAATTAAATCTCATAACAGCCCCATGAAAGGCAATATTAATAGTTCCATTGTATGGCTGAGAAAATTGAGGCCCAGAGAGGTTAACTAACCTAACTCAAAACCTACAACCAATATGCTTTGGAGTTGGGATTTAAATCCAGACAGTCTGACTCTGGAGTTCCTATGTTGAATATGAGATCCATGAAATAAAAGGGAGAAAAGTTATGGAAAGATAGCAAAGAATAATAATCAGCTTTGAAAGTTCCAGACTGGTATAAATAACCATTATGTTACTTGCCTTTTACCTTATCAAGCCAATATTAACGTGCCTATTTAACATTACTAATAGGTAAACAGCAAATATCAAAGGGTTAGGAAATTATTCTTAGAAACTCCAGTTTAGAGGTCAGTCTTGGGCCCTTTGGACATCACTTCTTTGACAGGCAGTTTGCAAATATGTAGTTAAGTTCAACACACACAGTGCAGAAGTCTCTAGAACGAAGAAGTTATGCCAGAAAAGCCTGAGAGCCTGTGGAGACCTAAAGAAAGATAAAGAGGATAATGAAGGCAGCATTCAGCTCCATGAGTCAGCTGCTCTCAGAAGCAGCAGTCCCTGAGGAAGCTTCCGAAGAATTATGTTAAACTGTATTAACGTAAGAGGGTACAGAGATGCTGGTTTCCAATTCGGCTTCCCAGTTCCCTTGGTCAGTGAAACAAGTACAGGTCCCCTGCCATCAGCCTTCAGCATGTCAGCAAATTTTTTTTCATTGCTTATTCAAATGAATCCTCAAATCTCTTAGAGAATATTCCCTATTTCCCCTCATTATTTTCTTCCTTATTGTTACCACAACACTTCTTAAATAAATGGCCTTTATTTTTGGTTTTGTTTGTGCCTTCATTTCTTTTCCTTTTTAAATTCAGTGATTTTTTTCATTAATTCATCTAACATCTGTCCCATCTTGTGCCACATTTATTGGTTGGTCACTCTGTGCCAAGCCACGTACTTGGTTCTGGGACAGATGTGGACAAAAGGATCCCAGTGATCCTCTTCCCCAGCCCCTGGGTCCTCCTGTGGCTCCCGCCGATGCACACTCCATCCGGGTCAGGCATGAGGGCAACTCTGCATTCTACGCAACAACATCATTGACTTCACTGTGCTCAATAAACACACTCCTTCCTTCACTCCACTGACCTCTGATCAGGACGCCGATTGGCCTAATTCCCAAATTGCCTGATGGTCCCGCGAGCCTTGAAGAGTGGGGACTACAGTTTACAAAGCTCTTTTACAGGTCGCATTTGCTCCTCAAAACAATAAGACACTGAGTGGGGGAAAAAATCTAGTTGTAGAATAACATATTTTGCAGATATATTTTGGTGCAAAAGAAATTCTTCTGTATTTACCTATGTTGTGTGAGCAAGGAGACAGGGTGGAAGGATATACACTGTGTGCATTGCTTGTATCAGGAGGGTGGCAGTGGAGGGGTAAGGGAGAAAATTGTTTTTGCTTTTATTCAGTGTTGTCAGGTAACAGGTGCTAGCACCTGCTTCATTAGGTAAAATAAGCATGTATTATTTTTGTAGCTTGAAAAATATGAAATAAAAATTTTACATTAAAAAACCCCATCCTATGAGGTTGAGACTAGCAATTCCTCCTTTTTATGCTTGAAGAAATTGAGTCTAGGGGAAAGCCAGGGTCTGCTCAGGTGGTGGGGGCAGAGCTGGGCTCCATCCCAAATCTGTTGGTTGGGAGGGCAGTGAGATTTCTGCCCGTGGCAGCTGTTTTCTTTCTATAGAACAAGCACACTACAAATTGTTAGGATTTTAGGCAGTGTACTAAGGCAAAATAAAGCTCTCCACTTCTGAGGGATAAGACATTTTGATTGAAGGAATAAATTAGTAGACCAGAGTGTGATGTCAGACACCAGGTTGACTATAACAAGCTCTTCACACCTTTTTCAAGTTTCTTCCTTCTGAATCCAGATAGCTTTTGACAACTCCTGGCTCTTGGGCCATGGTACCCAGCTCTGACATATGAAACTAGGTGCAAGATGACTCTTATTTGTAGGTATGGGCAATTATGAGTTGTGAGTACTTAGTTGGGAAATGACTTAGGACATTTTTTTCCCCTGATTTTCTGTTTTGAGTATAGTTTTCCATATTTGATGCCAGTGAAAATGAATATACTGAGGGATCTTTACCATGGAAGGCTCTTCGGAAAGAGGAGCAAAATTATTGTGGTAACATCCTGTGGTGGTCAAAGAAATT
>CAUYPO010029493.1:0-25632 GCA_963574435.1 Cheirogaleus major | reverse complement strand
ACTAATGAAAGGAATACCTTCTTTGAAATATACAATTTAACTGCTATATCACTTAGAAAATATAGGAAACTAGAAGGTACATACATCTATTTAAAAAAAATTTTATCAGGTGGTGGAATGGTGGGCGGGGGGGAGGAGGGGAAAGGTGTATATGTACATAATGGTTGAGGTGTGCACCACCTGAGGGTTGGACACGCTTGAAGCTCTGGCACGGCAGGGTGGGGGAGGGGTAGCAGGGGCAATATATGTATTCCCAACAATACTTGTATCCCCATAATAAAAAAAAAATAAGAGAGACACATACACAAAAATAAAATGCCTTTTTAATATTAAAAAAAACAAGATAGATATTTAAAAGAAAACCTAACCATCATTTTTAAAATAAAATATCTGAGAACATCTTGGTGAATATCTTTTCTGTACACATAATTTGTGTATATGTGCATGTATATTTGTGTTGTGTGTTTATAAATGAAACAAAATGAGATTTTTTCCTTTAGTATTCCTTTAGTCCACTTGACTAGACATGTGGCTCTATGAAAATACTGCTTAAAATTTATGGAAATAAATTTCTGTAACTGGAAAATGAGCATAATATTGATTTTACACTCCTCAAAAGAAAAAAATTGATAAAATATTTGAAAATTTTTTGAAATTCTTATAGTCTCTACAATTACAAAATTTTGTGAGATTTCCATCCACTGTGGGTAATGAACTTTTTTTTCCCCTCTATTTCTGGGAGCATTTAGTGAACATAAATTCAACTTAAGGCCACTTGGGCCACTTGAAACTATGGGATTCTACAATTTGATCATTTTTAAAAATTAGTTTACATCAATGAACACCAGTAAATATATCTGTTGATATACCTAGGTACCAATATGACTTGATCTAGAATTATCCAGGAAAGTTATTAAAAAATATGGATCCTGAATGGCAATCCTAGAGATTCTCAGTTAGTATGCCTGGGATTTCTCAGGCACCATTTCTATTGATTTATTTTGTTTCCTATATATGATCATACTTTCTGTTTCTTTGTATAACTTATAATTTTTTGTTAACAATCAGATATTTTGACTATTACATGTGGCAACTTTGGAACTCAGATTCTGTCTCCTCCTCAGGGATTTGTCAGGATTTGTTGTTCATGCTACATAGTTGTTGTTTAATTGTTTAGTAGCTGCTGTGAAGTTATTCTATAAACTCTGTACTCTTCCCTGTATGTGTCTCATCATGTTTCCATCATGTTTTCTTAGTGGTCATGTAATGATTCAATAGATTTCTTTAAGTGACTAGAACCAAGAAATTGTCCAGTGTTTGCTGAGGGGCTTTGTGTCTAGGTTGGGGCACATCTTCAACACTCAGAAAGGCAGTTAACTCTGCTTCAGTCTTCACTTCCTGCTTTCATCAAGCTTTAAGGCAAGCAGAAGGTTAAGAGCTTAGCGAGATCTTCTCATATCTTTCCTAAGCATGCATACATCCCGGAACCTGTAGGCCTTTTAGAGTCCAAGAATATTTTGGTGATTTTGAAAACTCTTAACAATATTTCATTTCTGAGCCTTTCTTCCCAAGATTTCTGATTAATCTATCATTTGTTACAGTTGTTACCTTAGGCAGCAGCAACCTAAGACATAGTCTATAAATGTTTTTGACATACCACCTGGGAAGCAGCTTTGGCACTAGGCTGGTTTCAAGTTTGGTGAAATAAAAACAAGCCTTTAAGCTGTTATTTCAGCAAGCTACCAGGCAGGCCAGATCAATTAATTTATTGTAGTCCTTTAAAAATGATCTATTCCATATCCTTAGGTACTGGGAATGCAGCTTGTTATTTTCATGGCTACCAGTGAGCTATGGAGTGAAGGGTGCCTGGGGTAAGTTAAAATCCCACACAATTTGCTGTTACTACCAAGAATCAGCCTTATTTCTTGAATTGGAGTTCCCAACGAAAGCTTGTCACAAGGTTTTGGTTAATTTTCAGCCTTCCTATATGTTAATATAACACACACACACATATAATTCCAACAGTTTTTACCTGCTTTTCTATTGTTTTTATGGAAGGGCAGAATTTGGAGTTTCTTACTCCACCTTTCTGGATGATATCACTTCATTTTTTGTTTAATTGGGAAAAAATAAAAGATGTTATTTTATTTATTTTATGTTTATTTATGTAAATAAATTATAAGTATATGTCTACATACATACATAATTATATGTATATGTATTTTTTAAAGTGCAGTTTATATTTCATGATAGGTTATATTGGACTTCACTCATTTTTTGCACCTATTTGGATCATGTCCCCTTTGACCCATCATCATAGTATTTCAACATCTTTGCATACCTTTATATACAAAATATAGAGAACATGCAAAATAGAGAATATATACAAAATAAAACTATTAATGGATAGCAATTGCATATTTGGACACCATGATTATTATTTGACCTTACAGGTGTTTGAGCACAGTTGAGACTTTGGCTCATAATATGTTGACCATAGGTCCTGATTTGTCTGGTTCAGTTCTGGTTGTTTATACCTGTTGTCTGGTGGTAGCTATTAAAAGCATGTTTTTTTTTTTGCTCTCAAAAGAGTCCTGGTTTGGACTGTACATTATATTATCACCCAATTTATAATATCTCCAAAAATCCATATGTAGTATGTCAGTGGATTTCAGTGATATTCAATCCAACAAGCCTTTCCACTAAAATTCAAAAGCTCTGAGAAATAATTAAATAAAGTACAAAAGCCTAGTTTAAATTTTACATCTACCTACAACAGAGAGAATATAGCAAGTAATTTCTCTTCATGGGGTCCCAACTTCCTTTTCTGTGGCATGAAGTTTATAAACTAGGTGATTACTCAGGTCGATTTAGATATAACAAGTATTTTAATCTGTGTGTATATCTATCAAATCTTGAAAGGCTTTGATAGAGTAAGCTCAAATACATTCTGAATCAAAACAAATTTTGGTTGTCAACCACATGTGAGTTATTTTTAGTAAGTTCCATGATGCTATAAAGAAGGAGTCCCTTTGGATCTAGCACCCCTTTGAGGTTCACTCTTCAATAAAATTTTAGCTAAAATCTTAAATAAAACAGCAACACTATTCTCTAAACAGAATATTTTAGTAATTTATTATCCCAAGAGCCTACAAGATGAAATGTATAGATGTCTCAATTAGATGGAAAAAATTCTCTAGAGGTAGGAGAATTAACGTGGAACTAGAGCTGTTACTGGTGAAGAAACAGTGGTCACTCATATTAGCTGGTACTTGTTGTTCTTTCTAGCTAGTTTCATCATAGAGCCTCTGTGTCACATTATGTGATCCTTTGGTGTCACATAATGGCTTTGTTTGAGTAATGTTTATATTCTGTGAAAGGTTTTGTTTTTATTTGTTTTTTGTCCATGTTTAGCTGGTAACATGGACAAAACCTGGCTCTCAACTTTTAGCTGCCAGCTGCCAGATATTTTTTGTTTTACCTCTTTTTCTTTTTTCTTTTGAATTTTCTCGAAGTTTGAAGACTGCTGATATGGATATCCCCCCAAAATTTATAACATCACATTCTCAATCCCTTAGTTGCTCTTTGCAGCCAATAATCAGTACTAAATAGGCCACCCTGCTCAGCAAACTGCATAATTGGTGCTCAAACACAGTTATTAAATATTAATAAAAAAATAAGATTAACTCAGTATGACATTAAAATGTTCTTTTGCAAAAATAGGATTGCCTTTTTGCAATTCCATGAATTTCTCTATGAGGAATTCATTCTCGGGCATTTGGAACCAGAAACACAGCCCCTCCCAAAGTAGGAGTTTACAGGTAAAGTTCCTATTAAGTGTTGCGTCTTGGATCACATAAGGAGAAGGACTCAGCATATTGGCAGGCTTGAATTCTAACAAGTGAGTTACTTTCAAATGCAATGCATTAAAGTGATTTGTGTACTGAGGAGAGGTGCTGAGTGCTCGGTGACTTCTCCACTGCTCCCCACTTACCCTGAAGACTGCATATGCCGGGAGAAGACTGAAAGAGAAGGTGAAGGGAATCTCATCGCCTTGTCTAATTGCTCCTGAACTGAGTACTCAGCTGTCCTACTGAGATCTCCTAGTGCCTGTGTTTTGGGGTGCAAGTGGGAAATGAGAGGCAGAAGGACATTTGGAGAGGGATCGCTTTAAGCTACTTTCTGTTAGCAAGGGACGAAAATGCTCCCATTATCTTCTTATCCTGATAGTGAACTGGAATCCAGCAAAGCTTAAAAAAATTAGAGAACTCTCTCAGGGCCTTGTTGAAAGAAGGCAGGTAATGAACAGAGGCAATTTTTAAAAGTCACAATCAGAGAGGAGCAATGCAGAGCTTGCAATTATGTGCTAGAGAAAGTTGAACTGTGAAGGGTCTGAATTCACAGGAGGCAAGTATCCAGCTAAGGACCCCACTAATGAATTCAAAAAAGCTGTTCTTTCTCTGAAAATGTCAAAGAATACGAATCAGTTAAATCATATCAGGGGAAACACAAAAAAACCTCAGCGGCTAATGATGGCAAAGAATATTCGCATCATTTAGGTATTGATTTGGATGACTTTTTTAATTAGATAAAGGAAAAAAATAAATGCTTATTTCTAGGGTTAATAGATTTGGGTTAAAAATCCCTGTGAAGGTTTAGTAGATCAAATAAGTGCTAATCTCTAAGGTATAGAATTAAAACACTTGGATAGATTGAGAAAGAAAGACCTCAGTGAAGGGCAGCCAATGGACAAAGACTGATTAAATGGAGGATAAGAGAGCCAGGTCTAAGTTAGTTACCTGTATAGAGCAACACAGATCTGAGACAATGACATTTTGTGCCTTCTGGAAGGCATTGGCTATTTGAAATACATAACGCCTAGAATATGCTACCTCAAGTAGGAAAATGAGGAGAAAACTCCAGAGGTCTTAAGATTCCCAGGGTAAATTGCAAAGAACTATTTCCATTATTATAAATAATATACTCAGAGTAAATTAACCTTTTTAGTCTTAGGTATTGCTGTCGTTTCTATGCAGAACCAAGATAGAGAAGTTAAATAACATGAAGATGCACAGCAATTCTTCCTGAAAACCTTGACTTTTATTTTCCACAGTCCCCGCCCATTCCTTTCTGCTCTATTTATCTCATCTCTGGGGAATTTTCCCCAAATACCACAGGCACACAGCTATCTGCGAGAAAGAGTCCCTCTCCACTATTAAAATGTGCTTTGGGGAAATACTGTGTTAAAGACATTCACACTGGTGTAACTGTTCAAAATTTGTGTAAACAGTATTTCAACAGGTGGAACAGCTTTGTAAGGCTGAAGAGTGGGGCTTTAACGGAGGGTTGCAGATCTGAACCGTTAGGTAGGACTGGATTGTGGCACCTGTATATAAAATCCCACTAGCATTTCCATGTCCTCTTGTCCTCCCTGTCAGACTTGCTCTGTTCCCTTCCCTGTTCCAGAGAGGCCCATTTTAAATTTGCCTGAGCTAAGTGAGCTCATCCACCGCAGCCCCTCAAGGCATGTTCACAGATTTAAAGACTTTCCCTTGCTGGAAATAAGGTCCCATGAACTGAAGAGCGATTGTATACAAAGCATGCCTAGGCACAATTAGGGAAGAGAAAATTGGAAAATTAAGCAAAAAGGTAATAGAACTCAGCAAGACATTACTGATACAGTTAAATGAAACAAGGGAAGGAGTTGAAAAGGGAAACTGCTGGAAAGTGACATGGCTGCTGGTTTTGATGAAGATGGCTCAATCCAACAAGCCAATTCTTACTTCCATTGATTTGAAATCTCCAGACACAGCCCAGAAAGTCACTTAGCAAGGAGACAGATATCCAATGGGACTTGAGGGATGATTGGGGCACAAAGAGGTGTGGGTGATAAAATCAGTTTACTTTTAGATGTTCTAAAAGTCATATAAATGTCAAAGGCCAAGTTGAGGGCATGTTCTGAATCTAGGAGTGGACTGGGGCTCTGAACCAGTGAACATCACAGTGACTTGCAGTGACAAAGGCCCTTTCTTCCCTCCCCTTCAGATTAGAGGTGAAGATGACTTCCTCCTGATCCAAAAGGCCTTTCAAGTCTTTTCTGAGGTATGTACTTGTTGGTTCTGTGATCTCAGAGTGGAGCCATAGCTGATGATGCAAAGGACAGCCACTCCTGGTTAGTGGAGGAAAAGGAAGATGCTAGAGTCCCTGAACATTGCTGGCAGTAACCACCAATGCCATACTAAATTCAATTCGATAAATATTTTTGAATGTCTACTTAGTGCCTGCCACCATCACAGGTATACAAAGATGGACAAGTATAAAATCATAAAAATGGGCACATGAGTAACTCATCGTATTTTACTCTAATACTTGCTTTCAGAAGAGGTGTACATAAGAGGACAAAATATAGGTCATTTCTGAGTAATGAGGATTGATAAAGAAGAGTTTTAGGAGAGTTATCAAAAAGAAGCTGGCATTTAGTGTAAGCCTTATCATGCCCTCATTTCCTTAGAAGGATTCTATTATGGCTTAAGTTTCTCACCATTTTTCCTCTCATCTTTCTTTTATTGAAAAAGAAGCTACAAGCCTAAATCTTACATTGAAATGAGGGTGAACATTATGAAAAATAATAGACTATGGAATCTTCTAATTAGTGGCAGGTCCTTTCAGTTTTTATCAAACCAAAGAAGAAATCATAAGAAATTTATTTTTCATCTTTCTATTTTTTAATCTAAAGAAGGAATTTATAGCAAGAGCACATCAATCCAAAGACTCTTCAATTCTACAAAGACAGTGTCTTTGGGTAAAGCAATTGTGCTTTTGAGAGGAATTGAATAATTATCACAAGCCTGGACTTCAGAGGCTGTGTTTTCTGAAAAATAAATAAGTAAATAAAAAGGAAACCTAACAAAGTACCTCTAAACTGCTACTCAGCATGTTTAGCCTGCTTACCTAGTCAAGCATTCCTTGGAACAAGCCCCCTATTGGTTTTATTTAACAAGAAAAGCACTTCCATTCACACTGGCATACCTTTAGTGATTGTTGGTTTAAGGGGAATTCAACAGAACCAGCAGGACAAACTGCTCACAGTTCAGACTCAATGTTCCTCAATACAAGAGTTAATATCGAGGATACAACATCTTTGCAAAAATCCATGGTCTCTCTATCCAAATTGGCATCTATTTCTTTTTATCTTAAAATGCTTCATTTAAAGGAAAAATGCTCATTGACCTTATTAAGAACGCTCATTGTATACTGTTTATAATAAAAGCATGCACTTTATAGCAAAGAGAATTTTTTTTCAGCTAGGCCAGTTTTTGATTTGAAAAATAGTTGTCAAATTAATTGTCATAGTCAAAAGGACCAGGTAATTTTTGTATGCAGTCTCTCTATAGTTTTTCTTTAATATCCTTTTTTTTTCTGTGCCTGCTTCATTCTTCCTTTTAGATACTCTGTATTGTTCTGATCCCTTCCTGTTGACCTCACTGGTAAAAAAGGGATCTGTCACCCTAAATAGCATGAAATGGCCAAATATGTGACACCCTACACTGGGCAGATGAGGTTGGCAGCAATTTTTTAGTCACATATACTCACAGCCTGGAGAAGGAGAAACTATACGACATACTGGGTCCCACTGACAGGCCTCTCCTCTCAGAAACTGCGTGAACCAGAAGGACTGTGGTAGGCAGGCTCTGTAGAAACCAGAATGTGGGATGCAGCTGGTCTAGAATTAAGATTTCTGGAATTATAATGCTAGGATATGTGTATTTTTAAATTCTAATTAATAGACTTGAATTAGCACCCACAGGCCTGTCTCCACAAACCAAAACAAAAACCTCCGACACCTCTCTTTCAGTAATTGATAGCTGAATGGAGAACCTTTCCCACTGATTAGGGATGATATCTGGCAAGAGCGGGGAAACTCATGGATAGATTTTTATAGACCCATGAGACCCAGACCTATCAAGGCAACACATAAAAGGTTTGGATCTTGCCACACAAATGTTCGTATGTGTCCTTTAGCTGCCCAAAGCACTGCACATTCCAAAAGAATGCCTTATGCTCTGTTATATAAAACTTAGGGAAGGTCTTTGTTTTGGACTGACTTCCTGCACTACACGTCAACATACCAGATCAAACCAGAGTGGAGTCACTTGTGCCAGGTTCCGTGTAATTGAGCTGAACTTTAAGATGGGCCAATTTTCTAAAAAAAACCAAAACAGGAGCTTAACAGCAACCAATAGAAAGGGGCCTATATCTTTACGAATTTTTGGTCTACATATTTCATTAGCTATTGCAAGAGGGTTGTTGAAATGCCCAACTACAGTTGTGGATTTGTTTTTTTCTCCTCTGTCAATTTTTGCTTAATGTGCTTTGAAGATCTGTCATTACATGCACAAACCTTTAGGAATACTATGTCTTCCTAATAAATTAATGATTTTATCCTTATGAATGTTTTTTTCAAAGTCTACTTTATTTAATATTGACATAGTTATCATAGCTTTCCCATGATTACTGTTTATAAGGTTTAAATTTTCCATCTACTTACTTATGTTTTATTTATATTTTTATATGTGAAGCACATCTCTTGTAGACTACATACACTTGGGTCTTACTTTCTTAATTCAAATTGATAATGCCTGCCTTTTAACTGTTATGTTTAATCCTTTAACATTTAATACAATTATTGGCATGTTTGGGTTGAAGTCTGAATATTTAAATTTTTTTCTCTCCCCTTCCCCATATGGTTTTTGTCCCTCTGTTTCCATTTTCCTACTTTCTTTTAGGGCAATTAATTCTTTTTAGAATTAAATTTTAATTTATCTATTAGTTTTCTGCTGTAATGTTTTGCATTATTTGTGTGGTATCTCTAGAGATTATAATACACATCCTTAATTTTTTAGTCATTTAATATTAATATTGTATTACTTCACATAAATTTCAGAACCTTAAAAGGTGTATTAAAAACTCTTAACCTTTAACTCTGTCCTTTATATTAGAGTTGCCAGTATAATTTCAAGTTTTCTACCTGAGATTTAGCTATCCTACATGGTAGAGCATGGAGCCTGCTCTCAGGCTTAAAGCTTTAGAGAAACAGAAAACTCACCCCCCCTTTTTAAATTATTTAATAATCTCTTGTATTTTCTTACTTTTGGTATTTCTCTAATGTTTTCCAGTAGTTGATTTTATATTTTGTTCATAGTTCATGGTTGTTATTTGGAGAAGTAGTGGTTCAATAATTGTCATGTGGTGTTTATAGCATGCTTCACTAATAAAATCACAAATTTTGCCTCTATAATTCTATAGTAAGAACAAACCATCTACAATTATATACCATTTGAAAAACAGCCCTTGCCTTAACACTGTGCCCTGATAGAGACTGACCATGGCAAATCAAGTGATGATATGGTTAAATTTTTCAACAAGAGTTGGCTTTAGCAGACTCAGCAAGACATATGGTCATTCATGCATGTCATGGAAGTGTTACATTCAGAATTGAGCATTAACAGGCCTGAGGGCAGAATTAAGCTACACAAAGAGGTATTCCAGACTGACACATCATCCTCCACCGCTGTTCTAGCATCTCCTTCTTAAATCATACCTACGGCCACACTGGAAGGGAAGTTCCTTATGATTATTTAATGAAGAAGGGGGGGAAAAACTTGCTTTAGAAATGGTTCACTTTTATTACCTGCTATTCCACTATAGGCCCACTCTGGAGTGGCCCTGAAAGACAGTAGTGAGAGGGAAACCCTCCCAATCAGTCAATATTTGGGCAGTGTTTCTGGTCTTCTTCTTAGTGTGAAGAAGTGGTGCAAAGTAAGAATATATATGACTCATGGAAAGTAGTAAATGGCTTGGCTGAAAGGAGAAGTACTAGAATATCTGGGATAAGAAAATCTGTAGAAGAGATTGTACATGGACCTATGAAAGTGGGTACAAAGTGGGAAAATCATTGTTTCTTATGTCTATGCCCACAGAAACTATCTACCACAGAAGAGGCACTAAATAATAAGTACCAGACTGACTCAGACTACTGATATCATCCAGCCTCTTTGATCAGCCAAACTTTTGTTGGCATAAGGGATTAATGTATGAAATGGTAATAATGGAAGCTATAAAGCTTATGTATAGGTCCCAAAACATGCTATCCCTCTAAACAGGGCTGATCTTACTTCCTCTTTGATTACCTCTCATTTTTGCTTTTGCACATTTGCCTCTATTTTGCAACCACTTTTTTCCATGTATCTTTTCACTTTCTGCTTTTCTCCCAGATGCTAATTTAATGTAATTTATTACAGTTATTTGTGCCTATTATAGTAGAAGCACCATGCTTGGGATCAGAAGGTAAAAATATGTCCCATAATGATTGTTAATGATGTGTTGCATGAGTAGGGCAAATCGATAACTCCTCCCTTCATCCTTTTTATTCAGAGGAAGAATAGAAAGCAAAGGGATCCGGAAGCATGAATTCTGAGAAGCAGCAAAGAGCAACCATTTCTAGCATGAGCGGTTTCTCTCGTAACGGCAGGCAGGCCTTCTGTGGGCAGGACAGAGCCAAGAGCATTTAAGCACCATGATGTGGAAAAGAGGGAAGAGAGGTACAAGAATAAGAGGCCTATTGTTCCTAAAGGACAAAGAGGTAACTTTCTAAATAATACAGATATTAGTTCCTCCATAGAAAAACATCCTAAATTGTCTCCAGAGGAAATTAATGCTTTCTATTATGTAGGGAATTTGGTTTAGTTGCAACGGAGTTCTCACTAGGGAGTTCAATGGTGGGTTACCTGAACTGGAATGAAAAGACCCACCTATAAATTTTTTCATTAGTCTAGCAGTCTATCTTAGAATCCTGTGGTCTAAGATAGGATTAAATTAACCCTATGACGCAAGGGTTAATTTAAGGCACATTTTGGGTTTATAGAAACCAGAAATGTACCAAGGGATTCTTTTTTCCAAAGCTGGACTTGTTAAGTACAGATGTATGTTGAAATTGGGGGAAAATCTATCCATACACTTTCATACACTGTCACTGTGACATCACCAGAGATTGATCTATCCTTTCAGGAAAGCTCACCATACATCATCTTGGCCTATCCCACATTTTCTTGCCTGCTTCAGAAAATAAAAAGTGTTGACCCTTCAGGGAGATTTCATTAAGGAATAACCTGGGGTTATTTATCAGATGGTGTGTTGGGGGCTGATTCTGACGTTATGCCTTATACTAATCACTCACTATAGCCTGTAATGTACGTGTGCTGCATGATGCAGTGGTAACCAGTATTTTCTTCAGACACGGTTACTGCCTTGGGACATAATAAGAGGCCTAAGTTTCTGCACATAAGCAAATGTTGCCCAGCTCCCGCACAGTGGGCCCCCGTGGTGGGAGTCTGGAGGCCATAAAGATAAGAAGAACATTCCCAAGGTCTGGCCCCATAAGATGGTTGGTAGTCAAAGACGGGTAAGATCCCCCATGGGGGGGGATGACCTAAGACAGGAACAACTGTGGGGGCCTGCTGCTGACTGGGAGAGAGCACAAGAAGTTCTTCTGATGGCCGCATTGTTTATTGTTGCTTATTTCAGCCTTGATTTTTGAGTTATGTCTGACGCTGGCACCTCAAGTAACTATTCCGAGGTCTGAGATCATGGGAAATTGTTCCCTTGTGATACAATTCCAAAGTTGACGGGTATCGCTGCTATGCTTAGATGCTCACATACAAGGAACTAACCCTGGGTCTGGGGGGTATAAAATTAAAGTGGCTGGTGCATTGGACACTCGAGTCATGTGAAGTCTTTATGTGTGTCTGTGTCATTCTTTATGTTCTGTGTTCATCCCTCATCCTGTAATCGGGCCACGTACATGGTGAGTGTCCTATCTCTTTTAGATGTCCCGGAGAAGACACTTGATATAAAAAGCAGCAATAATACAATAATGTAAAGTTTTTCAAAGACTTTCCCAACTCATCTGGATCCAAAGGAAAAAGAAGATTATAAATATGTTATGTAGAGTATAATTGCATATGTATATATGACATTATACATGCAAAGGAAAACACACTAGGAGATTCATGAATATTCTAGTTATTTGAAACTTAAAATGGCCAAATTTGAGTTCTCAAAACCCTCCCCCATATATATGCAAATATAAACATAGTTACATATAGATATAACCAAATTTATAAATTATAACATTATTAAAATAATGTCTTATATGATATAATATGCTATATGAATTATATGAAAATATAATCTACCTTCCCACAGTTTTCCCATCTAAGTTAATGGCAGTTCTGTCCTTTCAGTTTTTAGGCCAAAAATACTTAAAGTCATCTTTCCTTTGCTCTAATTTTTGTTCTTCTCGTCAAGACCATTAAAGGACATTGTTGCTACTTCACTCAAAATATTGCTAGGATCCGAACTCACCTCAATTTCTCCACTACTAATGTCTTCTCCTGGCTCCTACATGATCCTGAAAACTGCTCTTCTCTTTGCCTACTCTCACGTAAAACAGTCAGAGGAATGCTTTTTTGAAGGCTGAAAACTTACAGGACCATATGGAGAGCCTAGGCTAATCTAACTTAGGCAATGGGCTTAATAAACCATTGCTTTGATATGGCCCCTTCATTCGCTACATTAGGAGACCAAAGCCAGAGAATCACCTCACTCAACAAGCTGATGGCCCTGTATGGCCTAAGAAATTTTCTTCTGACTTGGACTAGCCCCAGATGGTTTTCTAACAGATGCCTTCTGAGCACCCTTGCAGTAAAGGGCTGCAAGATGCATGCCTTTATCAAACTCTCTGGATTGTTCTACTCTCAGGGTCAGGTTAACACCTCACTTATAGAAGATGTCTTGGGAATCAGCATCTCCCATCAGTATTAAATATAAGTATTTTTGCAAAACATATTGTTTAAATCTATCTACTCCTATGTGTGGAGTCTAGTATAGTGACTCAAATAGATTTTAGTTGGCCTTGGAATTCCCCTGGAATAAAGAAGTCTACCCTCTTGTAAACTGTAATAATACAATTGCAATGAAAGCTCTTTTACAAACATTTGGTATGTCTGAGGAGGGATCTGCTACTGAAGGGGAAGGATGGGAGCCATATCCAAAATGCCAACAAAACAGCTAAAGGAGAATTCTACTCTGATCCTACTCCCTTGACTCATTTAAGTAGATTTAATGCTGAGATGAAAAGACTTCTCTAATTTATATCTGAAAAGGAATTTTCATATAATTTCATCCAATGTTCTCACACAAATGAGTAGGAATATGAGACCCAGAGGGCAAAGTAACTTTCCCAATTTTTGCTGCTACTTAGAGATTGAACAGAGCTTGGATTCAAACTCTTGGGTTTCTGTGGGTTTTTTCTATTGCCCAATGTAGTGAGACCCAGAAAGAATTTAGTTATGGGTGGAATTTTAAAGCAAATTCCTTCCAATTCCTATGGGTTCCAATTATAATTTTACCCTTTCGGTCCCTTCTTATGAATCTATGACCCCTGACATAATGGTATTCAAATAAAGTACAGAAATGAATCAACTCTTTCAGAAATTTCTTTTTTACTCAGTAGTTTATAGATATCTATATTTTATACATATTTATCTCCCACGTAAGTAGGCATATAATTAAACTAAAATTTTAAATATTTCTTTCTTCCTGGTATCTCTGGTGACTCTCCAATTACCTCAAAACAAGTTTCTAAATCAATTCGGGCAGTTGTGTTCCTTTACATGCCTGTCGTGTTTCAGGTCTTTTTGTTGCCAGTCTCATTTGATTACTTTCCCCATTCTATCCCAGGATGACCCTTTTGTACAATGATAGGCTTGAGGTACTCTGCATAAGCTGAGATTGTGAGTGAGTTTTGAAGTCAGTTCAAGGGTGATGTGGTATTGGCTGGTGGGCTGCATATGGCTGTACTTTCTAAGGAAGCATATGAGGAAATAACCAAACCAATCCAGATAGAAATATTGCTAGAGATATGCTAAATATACAGAGGCTAGTGGAAATTATTCTAGAGGAGAAGAGAGAAACCAGAAAAGAGAAAATAGGCTCAGAAAAATGGGTCACAGGAGGTGGAGCAGGAGCTTGAGATGGTCTCTACAGACTCGTTGGTGGGTGGTGACGGGGGATCTATCAAAAGGGAGTTGTGATAGTCATTATCTCTATCTACAAAACATTTTTGCCTGTCCCCTCTTACCACCTTGGAAGTGAGCGAAATATCATTTCTTGGAAGAAATTTTAACAAACTGTATGTACTTCATCAAGATCCCATTTGCAGCCTCTTTTTGAACACAGCAGCATATGCTGTTTGAAGCTTCTGTCACCCTGAGTAACTGCAATGGGCATTGTCCCTTACACTGGATCTCTAGCACAGATGACTTGCACTGGATATGTAGCACAGGTAAGGAATACACTCTCGCTGTTTCAAACCGCTAATGTTCAGGATGCCTTGTTTTCTCAATATAAACGATCCTATATGCAGGACATAGATATCTAGATGATTTGGATACCACTTGCATGATCAGACTCTTTCACACAGGTAAAGAAGAATGAGTCTTTCTCTAAGTTTACCTGGATACAAGTTTTCCTGTGTACTAGAAATGCATGTCAAGATCTGTTCATGAGGACCTAGTAGACCAGAAATAGAAGTGGGGACTCAGTGAATCAGGTCAAACAAAACGTGATGAAAAATAGGCCGATTCACATTGGGGGAGTCATTTAGATTTGGAAGTTGCTGGAGGAGCCACTGCTATGTCCATAAATAGATCTAGATTATCCCTCCGGAGGAATATCTCCAGGAGATTTTCCCCAGAATATTATTATTCTCCAAGGCCAGTGCTAGCCAATAGAAAATGTGGAGTATATTCAGGATCCCTTCTACTTTCTAATATTATATTCATTTATGTAGCTTCTGTTTCAGGGCAAAAACAGAGTCAGATTCTGGAAAACAAATAGAAGTATTAAAAAAATAAGAAAAAAATACAATTTTCCAATAAATCTTTAGAGATGGAAGAAATTGACTTTCAGTCAAGAGACCAGGGTTCTGGCCCAGGGACTGGCAAGTTACTTTATCTTACCTTACTTAACTCAACTGCCAGTGTAAGATTTATGAAAGTTATTTAGGAATCCAGTTCAGCCCTGCTATTAATTGACACTAAGCCCTTTTGTTACTTATTACTCTATGTAACCAGGTCAGTTATATTACATATTTGCAGAAAGTACGGGAATTCTTTATATTCTAATTTTGAAAAATTTAAAAGAAGAGCTACATGTTGTCAAAAGTGTTTATGTTTTGCAAAAAGACAAAACTCAATCAGCATAAAAGCCACTCTAGTACTTTTTAAATTGTACTGTTCTTTTGAGATTTCTTTACACCACGGTTTGGATTGCCCTCTGAGGATGTATAATTGACAAAAAGCAAACTACATTTAGAATAATGATTAGAGTTACTAATATGTGATATTATGATTCTATTAAGCTCTATCTTTGGCTGTTCATTGAAAAGACATCAAAGGATTCCAGTAAAGTCAGCTTTGCTTTAACACATTTAAAAATTTCAAATATAAATGATATGGCCTAAATTATCTTTTTGAGTGAATCATCTAGTCACCAGCTTTGTGGGACCATCACACCTGCATTTGAATTTGTGATTCATTATGTCCTAGATGGAAACACAACCCAGAACATCTCTAGTACTTTTACCCTGTGAGGATTTTTTTTTCTTTTTTTTAGTGTACAGTTTCTTTCAATAAAGTATCTTTTTTGTTTTATAGCGTCCAAGAGATGGGAACTTTCTGCTCTCCACAGATTTGATGATTGCTGCTCTAAGTAATCCAACATTCATTCATTCATTCACTCATGGCAATCCTGGGGTGAAATGTAAGTGTTCTTATTTCTGGATGGCTTAGCCTAAAATCCCCTCACAGCAGATCCTGAGACAAAAGTTTCTACAGAGAAAACAGAAATGATGTACAGTGGGATCAAGCAGAGAAACAGAAAAAGTCAATGCAAAAGTATATTGCTGAGTTAGCCACCACTATGAATGGCTGATGTTCTATCCCACAGGATCCAAGAAATCTAAGAAATATGTCTAAGATCTTTATATCCAGGCAAAGAAAGGAGGAAGCATTTATTTATCATCTCCCCTCTTCCATAATTCAAGTTGCCTTATGAGATATTAGTAACTTTGCACTTCTAGGTTGTTTATGCATTGGTCCAGAGTGAATTCCTATGGGTATCTTACGGTACTGCACAAGAGAAACTCTGGGCCAAGAAACAAGAAAACTTAAGAGGCTTTCAGGTTGCACCTGCATGAAGCTGGTGAAGACCATGTGGAAATTATTATTAAAACAATGGCTGAAATAAGAGTTAAAGCCAAAAGGAATTATTTGTAATTTTTTCAGAGACAGGGTCTTGCTCTGTCTCCCAGGCTGGAATACAGTGATGTGATCATAGCTCACTGCAGCCTCAAACTTCTGGGCTCAAGTGATCCTCCCACTTTGGCCTCCCAAAGTGCAGGGATTATAGGCATAAGCCACTGTACCTGGCCCCCAAAAGGAATTAGAGTGTTGCACAGAAGAGGTCCAAAACAGTCTCATTGTTGCACTCTTCAGATATGTTAATACCTTCCACTAAATTCAACCCAGCAAAGTGTTCCATTCAAGATGAATAATAACTTGGTATAATAACTTGGTATACCCCAGTATAATAACTTGGATTTTTTAGCCTAGTTTCTACCGGCATGAGAAGAAGCTCAAAGTGACCATGTGATAGTTCTGGCTTCAAATTCTTTGGAACATTTACTGTATACTCTAAAATTAGAATTTTCCAAGAGTTAACAGAGCCTAAATTTTCTTCCCATTTGCAGAAATGGGAAGAAAAAGATCTACAAGTGAGTGATTGGAAATGATGGTGACAGAGCCAAATCCTACTTCTGTCCCTTGGTTCCCAAACTTATGTATTCGAGTTATCAGGGACACAACACTATATAGGTGATCCCAGGTCCCTAGCAACATCTCCCACTGTAGATATAGGCTTCTAGAGGACAGATATCACTGAGATTTTCAGAGATGCCAATTCAGCCCACATAATACGTTCTTTACTGACTAAAGGAAAGGAGTGTCGCTGGATCCACTCAGGGAACTAAATCATTGGTGGGTTTTCCAATCTCATATAAATTATTCATGACAACATGTCACTTCCCTAAGCCTTCTGACCACTTCCTCAGAACTAAGAATTATGTCCCATCTTCAAAAAGCCACTCCAGTAATGTACTAGAATGGGAAAACCTTGTTAAGATATCAAATCTCAAGAGAATGGTAGGTGTTCACATGTCAAATCTTATATAAACCCCCTAACCCATCCAACGAAAGACTCTAAAGATCAATTACTACTAGTATATATTAACCAAGTCTTTACATTTATTCAGTGTTGAGCTATGTTTTCAAAGAGCAGTGGTTGTATTTTCTGCTTAGGTTACACTTAGCCCTAATCCTGCCATTCGGCATGAAGCCAATGCAGGGTGGTGGAGACAGAGGCATACCTTGTAGTTGGTAAGTATGATTTTGAGGTACCTGCTTTAGGTGCATAACCAAGCAAGAGAAATGTGTTGTCTTATACCCAGGGAATGGAGATTCCTCTACGAACATAGCGGATTCAGGCAGGGGGCTTTGGTAATTTAAGGTTCTCAGTCTTAGCTCCCAATTCTCTGTTTCCTAGGTTTCAGGGCCCAACTCTTTTCCATTTAGGTCTCTGCCACTGATACAGAAAACCTATCAAAGTTGCATACCAAGTCACCTTCGCAGCTCTGCTGTGCTTAAAATTAAAAACTAGAACTCATTTTCAGCACTGTCTCTTCAGAAGCTAGAGGGAGTAGGGCTCCCTTTAATGCTGCAAAGGAGGCATCTGTTTTCACAGCTTTCTGGGAGTTGATGGTTGGTTGACCATGCCTTTCATTTCCTTTTGTCATGATTTCCAAAGCAGCTAACAAATTTCACCTATTTCATACTCTTTATAATTAAAATTTTCCGCATATTATTTAAGTGTCCCAACTGTCATAAATTTTCACATCCTACATGCCCATTATCACAATTAACCAAAGGTAAGAGTCTTAATAAATATGATATTACATACCATGGGTTGACCTCTAATCCCACTCCTGGTACTGTGCTAATGTTATTGGCCTGAGTTCTTCCCATGAAACAAAGCCCTATGAATGGTACATTATTTGTATTATTTGAAAATGTGATTCCAAGGAGCAGGAGTAAGGGACAGAGAGAACAAAGCCAGACAATAGGCAAAGCCAATGCAGACGTGTTTAATCAAGTTGGCCAACACCAAGGTTAGCTGGTTGCACAATGCAGTGGATGTTCTGAGAATCCTTAATGAAAGAAAGGGAAAATGTTTATCCACTGCCTTCATTCCTCACTGTACATACAGTATACAAGTTTACTGCAAATGAATGTAGATCTTGTTAGAAATGTAAATGTTCTGGTTGCATCCCAGCTCTGGGGGTGGCCATCACGGATCTGTGTATTAATAGGCCCTCAGGTGTTTTTGATGTATGTTAACATTTAAGGGTTACTGGACTATAGCAGGGGTCTGAAAACTAATCCAGGTGGCCACTTGTTTTTGTAAGTAAAGTCCTACTGGAATGCAGCCATGTGTATTCATTTGCTGATTGTCTATGACTGTTTTCATTACAACAGGAAAATTAAGTAGTTGCAACAGCGACTGTGGTCTGCAAAGAGTAACATATTTACTATCTGGCCCTTTACAGAAAAGTTTGCTGACCCCTGAGCTATAGAATCCAGAAAGAGGGGCATATGGTAGCACAGACTGGACGCCAGGGGACTACATATGTATATATAGAGAGATAATACACAACACAGGATTTAAGAGGAAAAGAGATTAGTGAAGGGCAAACTACTCAGGAAAAGGTCAGGTGGAGTTTGTGGTGTAAGAAGTTGGATAAGTGAAAACTAAGAGAGAAAGGCACTTATTCAAATATTCTAAGAAGAGGTGGGAATCTATGGGAAATAGTAAATACCTCTGATTCATAAGAGTAGCTGGCTTATGTTAGGTAGTGGTGAGATGTAAGTTGATTAGAGGTTTGGGTTCCAATTGTAGAACTCATCAAAACTTCCTCATTTTAAATTCCAATGTAAGCCATCTGTGCTTTTCCTTTTTAAAATTAAAACTCAACTTAATTCATATTTTGTAAGGTTAGAAAGGTCATATCTGGATTGAGTCTCAGCTCTTCTACTTCATAGCTGAGTGATCTTTAGTAAATCACTTAACATCTCTGAGCTTCACTGTATAACATTCTTGTATCGAAAGATGGGTGTAAGGAATAAAATTAAGTGGAATATGAAAAATATTTGGTAGAATGGCTGGCTCATAGTTAGGGACTGATTTAGTAAGTGTTCTTAACAGAAAATAACATAACCCACTTTAACTTTTTAATTAGAAAAGAAACCCATTAAGGGATATTAACTAGGTCATAAAGATCCAAATGTCACACTTGGAACCCATGCAGTTAGGAACAACATTCATCTTTGCTATGAGCTGACACCAGCCGAGATGCTACAGGTACTCCTGGTGGGCATGAACCCCACTCCTGACACTGATGAAGGTGTTAGTTGGACTCCTATTGCTACTGCTCCTTGAAACCACAGGTCTCTACACCTGCCCTGGCCAAAAACAGGTTTTTCTTGGTTCATGTTTCCTCCAATAATTCAGTTTCCAAATCAAGGTTAGAGAGATAAGTTCCCAAATCAAGACCTCATGAGACACATTCAATTAGTAGAGTCTAGTTCAAATGCTGCATTCTAGTTTTAAAGATGCTGGTAAAAGTGAGTTTTGGGGTTTCTTCCTTGGGCAGGCATGACTACTAAAGGAGATAATTCTCATACACCCTGAGACTTTTCTTGAAGTGACAGACAACTAAAGAACAAGACAAATGTTCAGCACAAGGATCATTATTATCCATTTCCTTCCTATTTCTCATGCCTTTATAAAACATACTAGTTTTTCATCTTGCTAATATAATAGAATCATCCACAATAAAAGTTACATTAATTTAGAGTTATATACTTGCAACCTATCATATTTTTCAGCTACTTTGTTAAAACTGTAGGACATTATGAGAAATAAACACCAATGATATATGGAAAAATCAAATTGCGCTACGGGTGTCGACATTTAAATGTACTAGGAGATTTTCACATTCATGGCTTCTTCCAAAGTGTCACTCAGGAAGGAAATAAGTTCAAAATCAACGTTTGAAAGATACCAATTCATAGTGTTGTTTTTTCTCTACTTAAAGCCCTCTAAATGCTGGCTGATTTGTTATAGAGGCATGAATGAATGGGAATTAAATAACTACTCTTCCAATAAAGAGTAACAGGAAGGTCCACTGTCCAATAAATGTTTAAATAGCTCAATGTTAAATAAGAATTTTTTTTTTTCTTTTAGAGACTGGGTTCTTGCTCTTGCTAAGGCTGGTCTTGAACTCCTGACCTCAGCGATCCTTCCGCCTTGGCCTTCCAGAGTGCTAGGATTACAGGTGTGAGCCACCTCACCCAGCACAATAAGAGCATTTTAAGATCTCAAATATTCATTTACTCATTGTTTAAAAATTGCTTTCAAGATAATCAGCAGATCAAGAGACTTGATGTCTATTTTGGCTCAGATCATCAGGTGACTGTGGGACTCCAGAACAAATTATTTAATAACCCTAGTACCCACAAACCAAAGAAAAAGATTTTCCTAGCTTCCCATGTTTAATGTCATACCCTTTAGAAAGGTTGCATGCTTAATTGGTGTAGTCTTATTTTTACTAAATGTTATAAGTAAATAGCTTGGAAAGTGATCAGAGAAAAGACTTAGAAATAATAAAGTAAATAATGAGGTTAAATTGGTTAGTTCGGGTGAAAATAAAGAAAATCTATTTCTTGTAACACAAGATAGCACTAACAATGGGCCAGTCTGGGTGTGGAGTGTGGACAGTGTCTTCCTGTCATCTAGCTTTTACTATCTCCTTTTCAAATTGCTAACAAATGGCTACATTTTGGACCAGCAGAAGGAAGAGTCTGAGGTGGGACCTGACATGTGCTCTGTGGATAGAAGATAAGGATTCTTTTCCATAGCTTTTCTGCAGGATGAATCCTTGGTAATTTGGGCAAAGCAGAGATATTGAGTAATTTCAGAGTAGAGATGACATTTATCCATGTGTTTATTTAATGTGCAGTTTCCCTCTGCCAAGACCTTGGAATTCCCTAGAGGGAAAGACAAGTTTTCTTGTTTCTTTTTAGGGTTATTGTACTCCAGGAAAGGGAATATAAATTCTAAGTTTTTGAAAAAAATATTGTGTACTCTCTACAATTTTATGTATTATTATGTCACCAGGTTGGCTTAAAAAATATCCATTTGAGTTAGGCCCAAGGCTTTTATGCATGAAACAGAAACATTGGTCCTACTTTTAAATGAAAGCCCATGCATACATTGTTTCATACATTGTAGGAAACATCCATAGAATGTATAACATAGAATCCTAGACTCTGTGATGGGAAATTCAGACAACAAGACAATATGAACCTGTCTAAAGCCTTGTCATCACCACATAGCCATTCTAAGAAGTTATTGGGCAATAAGCTTATATTTATAATATACATGAGTTAATGGAAAGACATTATTATCTTTTGATTACTATTGTGCCTTCATGTAAAATCAATATGATATAAAGCATACTTCCTCTATTTTCTCAGCAGTAAAAGATGCTTGGTGGACACCTTCTTCCAAACTGACCACCATGGTATACACTGCAGATAATTAATCTTTTCTTCTCCTCTCTAGAATTCGTCATTCTCTCCTTCACCAGCGATAGGGAGGCCACCCAGGACACCATCCATGCTGTCATCTGTCATTCTTACCACATAAGGAAAGAGAAAGGTAAGTCTGGGCTTTTAATTCATTTACAGGCTTATATGTGGCTTAGCCCATATTTAGTTTTATTTTTCATCCAATAACTATAACTCCTTGATTGGTCTGAAAGATGTCGAAACCCAATAAAATAACCTCCACAGCTTTCTGCCCTGAATCTCATCTCCAAAACAAAACAAAAGCCAGGGTAATTTCTCTCTTCAATAGAAAATGTAACCAGAGATGAAACTACCTCTGCTCTGCATGGTTTTTATGTGCATGTGGTTTCCAGGGAAACCTTGCCCTGATATTTCTAAATGTTAGGATAGTAACTGGTACCCCTTAGATTCTGGCTTTGAGCACATCAAGAATGTTCACGGCATCAAGGAAAGAGGGAGAGGAGTTATTGAAAAAAAACTGAAAGTTTCTTTTAAAACTGAATTCCATTTTTTAAAAAGAAATAAATTCAAAATTATGTTTAAAAGGGGCCACAGAGAATGGAAGAGTAAGTCTAAAATTTAAGTGAATAGAAAAGAGAGATTCCTTTATTCAGGTAAGTAAACAAATACATCTTTACTTTATGGTGGCTTTTCAGACTTCAAGGTAAGGGAAAGACAGTAGGTTGTGAGTTTCATGTTTCAATTACCTAAATTTCTTGATTTCAAAGGAAGAAGAGTCACAGGAGAGGGAAGTGGCAGGTCTGCAACCCTGTTAAAGAAATCTATTTAGTAAGAGAGCCATAAAAATGAACTAATGAAAATAATTTGTCTTAACTCTTCAATTTGCATAAATGTGGGTATATATTAATGATGATGATTGTGAAATAATAATGATAAAAACAATTACCCCAAAGCAGTGTAGCTCTTCATTTCAATAAATAATACAATTTACTCCCTCTTGAATTTATAACTATTTCTCTTATGATCCTTGTTCTGAATTTATTTCCTTTCTACCTATTCAAAATATATCTTTCATTTCAGGCCCTCCTTGCATCTCATGTCTGCTAAATGATGCTTACTTCATTGCTCTTCTCAAATTCACTTACAACCGATAAGAAATTTTAGATTAGGTTTATATCTGCAAAAGATAGCTTTCAAACTTCTTACTACAAAACTGTGTACTAAACTACTACAGCTTCTTTGGAAGTAAAATGATATTCCATGCCCATGGATTGGAGGAATTAATATTGTTAAAATAGCAATATTACCCAAAGCAATTTACAGATTCAATGCAATCTCTATTAAAATACCAATGACATTCTTCACAAAAATAGAAAAACAAATCATAAAATTTAGAGGGAACCACTAAAGACTCTAAATAGTCAAACCAATAACCTGAATAAAAAGAATAAAGCTGCAGGCATCACACTATCTGACTTCAAAATTTATTACAAAGCTATAATAATCAAAATAGTATGGTACTGGCATAAAAATAGGCACAAAGACCAATGAAACAGAATAGAGAACCCAGATATAAATTCACACATTTACAACTAACTCATCTTCAACAAAGGTGCCAAAAATATACAATAGAGAAAAACAATTTTTTCAATAAATGGTGCTGGAAAACTGAATAACTACACAGAAAAATGAAACTAGATCCTTATCTCTCATTGTACACAAAAGTCAAATGAAAATGGGTTAAAAATTTGAATCTAAGACCTGAAACTATGAAAATGCTAGAAGAAAACATTAGGAAAATGCTTAAGGACATTAGTGTGGGCAAATATTTTTCTGTGTACAACTTCAAAAAGCACCAGCAACTAAAGCAAAAATAGATATATGAAATTACATCAAATGAAAAAGCTCTGAACAGCAAAGGAAATGATCAACAAAGTGAAAGGGCAATCCATAGAATGGGAGAAAATATTTGCACATTATCCATCTAATAAGGGATTAATAATCAAAATATATAAGGAGTTTGAACAACTCAATAGCAAAAAAACCCCAAATAATCTGATTAAAAAATGGGCAAAAGATCTGAATAGACATTTCTCAAAACAAGACATACCAATTGCCAACAGATAAATGAAAAAATGTTTAACATCACTATTCATCAGAAAAATGCAGATTAAAAGCACAACGCAATATCACCTCACTCCAGTTAAAATGGCTTGAACCAAAAAGACAGGCAGTAACAGATGCTGGTGAGCATGTAGAGAAAGGGAAACTCTGGAGCACTGTTAGTTGGAATGTAATTTATACAGCCACTATGGAGAATAGCATGGAGATTCATCAAAACACTAAAATTAGAACTACCATATGACCCAGAAATTCTATTACTTGGTATATATCTAAAAGTAAGGAAACCAATACATCAAAGAGATATCTTCATTCCCATGTTTATTGAAGCACTATTCACAATAGCCAAAATATGAAATCAACCTAAGTGCCCATAAATAGGGGAATGGATAAAAAAATGGTATGTGTACACAATGAAATATCAGACATAAAAAAGAATGAAATCCTGTCTTTCGTAGCAACATGGATGAAACTGAAGACCGTTATGTTAAGTAAAATAAGGCAAGCACATAAAGAGAAATATTACATGTTTTAGCTCATATGTGGGAGCTATAAAAGTGAATCTTATGAAGAAAAATAGTAGATTGGAGGTTACCAGAGGCAGGGAAGGAGACCAAGGAGGGAATGTTAAAGATAAATAAAAAGAATGTAAGTATATTTACTACCACTGACCTGCACATATAAATATAGTAAAGATGGTAAATTACATATGTATATTTCACCTCAATCAAAAATAAATTATAAATTTAAATAGTATTATCACTGGATCATATCCCTTCTTTATAGCCAACGTGTTCTCTAGATCTTAACTTTCTACTGTTAGAGTGATAATTTAACAATCAACTCATCAACTGATTTTTAAAAAAGTCATGCTTCCAATGGCAGGAAAGAAAAAGAAAGGAAGAAGACAGGAAGAGAAAGAGATTGAGAGAGAGTGCACACATGCAGAAGTCAACCATGGGCTGTGTTATTTAATCTTAATCAAGTGGCTGTGATCAAGAATTATAGCATGGCAGGCTCCTATGTGTGTTATTTCTTTTTTCAGGATATTTTGGGGTACAAACATTTTGGTTACATGTTATGACTTTGACACACCCAAGCCATGATTGGAGGCATGCCCTTTCCCCTGTACAATGCTCACCGTGTCTATTAGCCATGAGTTTACCCACCCCAACCCCCAACCCCCAAAGAATATTACTACTATGTGAGCACCTTCGTTTTGATCAGTTAGTGCCAATTTGATGGCAAGTACATGTGGTGCCTATTCTTCTGTTCTTCTGATACCTCACTTCGGAGGATGGGCTCAAGCTCTATCCAGGAAAATATAAGAGGTGCTAGATCACTGTCATTTTTTATAATTGAGTAGTATTCCATTGTATACATATACCATATTTTATTAATCCGCTCATGGATTGATGGGCACTTGGGTTGTTTCCACATCCTTGCTATAGTGAATTGTGCTGCCATAAACATTCGAGTGCACATGTCTTTATTATAGAATGTCTTTTGTTCCTTTGGATAGATGCCTAATAGTGCTATTGCTGGATCAAATGGTATTTCTATTTTTAGCTCTTTGAGGTATCTCCAAGTCTTTTCCACAGAGGTTGCACTAATTTGCAGTCCCACCAGCAGTGTAAGAGTGTTCCTATCTCTCCGCATCCTCACCATCCACCCCTCGCCTTTTGGA
>CAUYPO010029489.1:0-15259 GCA_963574435.1 Cheirogaleus major | reverse complement strand
GAGTCTCACTCTGTTGCCCGGGCTAGAGTGCCGTGGCGTCAGCCTTGCTCACAGCAACCTCCAACTCCTGGGCTCAAGCGATCCTCCTGCCTCAGCCTCCCGAGTAGCTGGGACTACAGGCATGCGCCACTGTGCCCGGCTGATTTTTTCTATTTTTAGTAGAGATGGCATCTTGTCCTTGCTCAGGCTGGTCTCAAACTCCTGAGCTCACATGATCCTCCGGCCTCGGTCTCCCAGAATGCTGGGATTACAGGCGTGAGCCACTGTGTATGGCCCATGTCAAAGTTTTATGGCATGAAGTTGTTGAATTAGGCTCGGGTCACTGGCAGATATTTTGAGAAACGATGGAAACTGTGGCTGTCTTCAGGCCACCCAGAGACCATTCTAAAGATGGGCGGAATTCCAGGGCAGAACCTACAGTCTTTATCTGCCCGGTCTGTTCCCCACTGCCAGACGAAACCCGAGATTTATTTCTTACTGCTCCAGTGGTTGGGAAGTCCAAGCTCTCAGCAGTGGTGTTTGCTGCTGGTGAGCACTTTCTTTCCGTGTCCTCGTCGGGGGGACGCGTGGGGGCCTCCCTCCAAGCCCAGCAACTTCCTGAGGGCACAGACTCTTCGGAGTCTCCTGACCAGCCGCCCCACCTCGTGACATGGCTGTGTGGCCGTTACGTGTCAGCGTGGTTGCTGGGGGACTCGCCATCATTCCAGCCAGAGCACCTGCCGGGCTGTCATTCCCCCGGGAGGAGTGTCCCCATGGTCAGCGAGGGGTGGGGCAGGCGGCCCTCTGGGAAGTAATTTGGTGGCACTTTTCCCAAGCCTTGAAGTGCACACGGCGTTTGCCCCGTGGATTCGCCATGGAGTGAGGGGTTGGGAAGGGAGTGAGGACGTACCTGTGAACATACAGATTTGGCTATAACATATTCGCCTTGTAAGAGGGAAGAAATCGCAATGACAAATGGAAATACCCGAACAAATCGTGGCACGTTGATATGGGGACATTTCACAGAGTCACTAATGTGCCACCCAGGTGTGGACGGCAGAGCCGACGGCTCCTCGCAGCCCCGTGAGAGCTGCCAGACCTCGCTGGGCCACAGTCCCTCGTCGGCCAAGAAGGGGACATGGTGCATGCAATCCTTTGTCTTCACAGGCCCACACTCGTACTCGCTGGAAGATCACATCCGTAAGACTGTCAGAGGGACAGAGAGAAAGGTCTAGAAAACATCTGCATCATTGCTTGTGCGAGGTGAGGCTGTGGGGCATCTTTCGTAATAACGAAGAACCAGTTCTCATGAAAAACATCAGATCCGTGACTGGTGTCAGGCTCAGGGTTCCCGCCAGCCCTGCACGCGCCCTCCGGGAATCGCTTCCTGGGGAAGCCGGACTCCGCAGCGGGCTCAGCTTCCTCTTGCTCACGCATGCCTGCGGGCGGCCACTCTAGACTCAGCTCTTTCCCTGAGTCACTTTGGTAACTTTAAACAAACTCCAAATAAGGCAGTTTCCTTCTTCTTTTTCTTTCTTTCCTTTTGGTTTTTCTCCCTCCCTCCCTTTCTCCCTTCCTCCCTCCCTCCCTCCCTTCCAGCCATGTACAGCTTTTCCATAATCATAAAAACCTGCGAGAGAGAAGGGCAGGCGCCCGCCTTTCCGGTGACCTGTGCTCCAGGGGGCGAGGACCATGAGGTGCACGTTCGCGGAGCAGCGTTTGCGGATCCCAATGTGGAACCTGCCCAGGGACGGCCAGGTTGTCCACCATGCTGGGTCATCTGTGAGGCCACGGACCTGGCTTTGCGCCCTCCCTCGTCTCCCTGCCGCGCCTGCCACTGTGCACCACGGACAGACCCTTCCCCACAAGCTAAGCCGGAGCCCGGCGAGGGCCACGCACGGGTGCCCGGAGGATCTCACACCCCGGGCACGTCAGCTCCCTCCTGTCCGGCGAGCACAACTTTGCAATCAGAACAGAGAAGGACAGTCTCGGTGATGGGGCGTCACGTGGGGCAGGAACCCAGGGGTGGGGGGGCGGTTCTCGGTAGCTTAGATCTGGCCGGAAGCCAATGTGCCCCGTGGCGGCACCGTCCCTGCCAGGTGACTGCACCCCGCTGTCAGGCCGGTCCGGGCAGGCCTGCCGTCTGCAGCTGCAGGAGACAGACATCTCTCGTCCCCAAGACACGCCTGGGCTTCCAGCCACGTCACCTCACCCTCACGTGGGCGGGGAAAGAGTGAAGCGTCTCGCAGGGCTGCGACCTGCTGGTTGTGTCCACGCCCAGACAGGAGCCACGCCACACACGCCACGCCGCACATGCCACGCTGCACACACCACGCGTGAGATCCGCGCACTCGCTCTCCAGTGCTGCGGGGGACCCTTCCCTGCATGTCCTCTGGGCAGCTGGCTGGTGGGGCCTGTGTCCTGCCAGGGACCTTAGTCTAGGCCACGTGGAGCTGCTCTCACCACAGTGGAGGGTGGCCCACCCAACTCGGCCAGTGGTCAGCCACAGCTGAAGCACGATGGGGTCAGAGCCTCACAGCGCCACACACGGACACCACAGCTGGGGTCAGTCATTGTGCGCCTTTGCCGCTCTGTGTGGAGGGTCGTCCACACTCTTGTATCTGCCTTGCAAATGCTCCCTGTGGGGACACCAAGGGACACAGCAGCCTCTGCCACGCCACCCACGGATCCACGCCAGACAGCCATGAATGATGCAGGGCTGGAGAAGTTCTTCAGCGGCTGGGGAAGGGCAAACCACGCCTGAATGAAAGCACAGGAGAGAACAGTTGGCTTTGGTGGCGACGGGCTGGAGCTGCAGCCGTAGCCTGGGGCAGAGAAGGCAGAGAAGCCCGTGCTCGCCAGGATGGCAGCAATGGCTACAACGCTCCAGTCAGGCTGTCGGCATCTTTCCTGACCGGCTTGTGCCACGACAGCTCTTCAAAGAGCCGGCGGGTTTGGCCAGGAAGCTCGTGTGTCCAGTGTCCGTCCACCGAGCCAGCGCTGCGGACACAGAGACCCTTGGATCGGCCACACGTCTCTGCAGGTGGGCGGGGCCTGTTCACTGCCACTCCCGCCAAGACGCCTCGCAGGGTGAATCAGACCGAACTGCGCCAAATCTCTTATGGAGTGAATTTCTTCTTTGGCAGAAATCGCTGCAATTTTTAGTGGCACCAACTGACGTCTGAAATACACAGGTCGTGAAAAGGGGACTTTTCATCTCAATCTTTCGGCTGACGATGAAGTCAAAGTGACGCAGCCCACGAGGAGAAGCTTCGCAACGGGCGTCGACTCCTGAGGGCGGCGAATGGGCCCCCTCCCCCCCGGGTGGAAACCGCGTGTCTTGCTGATGCCTTCTCGGCGAGAGCCCGGATCAAATGCGCCCTGCTTATTGAAGCACGTGAATTTGAGCAAGTAATTTAATTTTCTAAGCCTCAGTTTTCTCGTCTGAAAGAAAAGGGAGTGATGACACATTTCTCGGGATCACGTGGTCTCCGAGGCTCCCGCCCCACCGCTGCCCGCAGGTTGGCCCCGCGATGACCTGTCGGCACCGCTACGTCCACCAGTGTCAGTGTTTTGTGAGCCAATTATAAGCACATCACATTTTCCAGTGTGATGCAATGATCATATGTTCTATTCTGCATTTGGAGATGTAAGAAGAAAACAAGTCTCAGGGCCACACCCCGCTCCTCGTGCTAAAGGGAAGGTGATCGATCGCCGCCCCCGGACCATCCATGTGGACCCTCCTCGCTGGCCTGCCGGGAAACCACTGGCCCCTGAAGCTCAGTTTGCCGGAGCACAGCCATGCAGCCACACATGTCTGTCCGTGGCTACTGTCCTGCCACGGTGGTGGGGGCGACCCACACAGCTGCAGCAGCCACCTCTGGCCCTGTAGGAGGAGCTTGCGGTCCCAGCGGGGGCAGCGCCTTCCACGCTTCCGCGCACAGGGTCTCGCCGGAATGAAGGGGCTGGAGCCCCTGCATTTCCCCAGGTGTCTGTGCATGTCCCACGGGTGGGACGTGGGCAGCAGAATGACAGACCACCGTCCCCAGCCGAGGATCTGGAGTCTTTGGTGATGGGGGCTGTTTCCCAGCCTCCTAGGGCTCCGCCCAGCCCGGGGACACTGTCGCTGACTTAGCCTCTCCCTGGTGGCCAGAGAGACAGCTCTGGGCCCGTCAGTCAGAGCAGAGACACCGTGGCCTTCGCTGCTCACACAGAAACAGCTCTCAGTTCCTGGTCCTGCTCTTCTGAACGGCCACGACGTCTGCTCCAATGTGACTCTGCGGAAGCTGCGCGTCTGAGGGCTGGACCGGTTCACCCCAGAAGCCCTGCCAGCCACTCCCCAGCACCAAAGACCCACTGCCACTGCCAGGGACCTCCCTGCAGCCACCTCCAGGACCTGGTCCTGCCACGGTCGCAGGTTCCCTACAGGAGCAGACCTGAGCTACATTGCAACCTACAAACTTATCTATAGATGCCTTTTCCCGATGGAATTGCAGCAGCAGAGCTCTAGCAAACACTCCTGAGCACGCGGCAGCCACTCCGGCCACAGCAGCGAGGCCATGGCCACTCCCTCCGGCCTCACTGGGCGACAGTCCCCGTGAGAGATCATCTGTGTGCAGGGGACATGGTGGGGGCTGTTTTCATACCTGGGAAGAAACTTAATTTGATCTTTCAAAGTTTGAATATATGTGATGGGCACTTAGCTAAGAAGAGATTTATTGCCTACAAAGGGGACTGTTCTGTAACTTTGCAGAGAATCGTGGCGGGAACAACATTCCCTGGTGTCACGGTGTCTGCGTGGCCAGCGGGCAGCCCCAGGCACCACGCACAGCAGGGTGCGGCTCCTTCCGTGCACTCTTGCGCAAGTGCGTGACTTTAGTCCTGTCGGTCGCTCAGACGAGGGACCAGCCACGGACGCAGCACGGGATGCTCTGGGCATCGGGGCCGAGGGGGAGCCGGGAACAGAAGCCAGACATCGGCGGGAAACTGCGAAAGCCCGACAGGCCTGTGAGTTCCATCGGTGTCATCGTGTGGATGTTGCCTGCCTGACCCTGACATCGTGCTGTGGCCACGCGGGGCGCCCACGCCGGGGAGGCCGCGTGCCAGTGTCAGGAAACACTCTGTGCCGTGCTGTGGCTCTTCTGCAAAACTGAAATCAGTGGGAAATAAAATGTCTAAAAAAATAAAGGGCGTGTCTGACATCACTCAAAACAGCTTTCGCGTCACAGAGAGACCAGAGGACCTGTTCCCGATCCCTTGGGCTGGGCAGAGGCGGGACGGAAACTCCCTCGCCCGTCCAGCGTGGGCCTGAGTCAGGACCAGCCGACTTCACGGAGCACGGGTCAGAGACTGCTCACTTCCCGGTGCAGCCCGTGTCCAGCCCACGGAGGGTTTCACAGGATGCAGTCACCCGGGCCGTGCATGGGGGCACGGCACCGTGTTCTGTGAAACTCTCGGGGTGACTCCAGCGAGCATGTCTTGTAAAATGCGCCTTTACTCTTTGAGAAGATCCGTGAGAGAATCGCCTGCCAACTTTTTAAATTAAAACATGCTTTGATTTCGAGATGGTGAACTGCACACACGTTTTTAGGAGTGTGACTGCCCTGTAAATAACACCAGGCTGGAGGTGGGCGTGAGCCGCCGGCTCCTCAGTGCACAGACCCCCCGAGAGCTGACGCGGGTTTGGGGCGGGGTTTCCTGGTGCGTGGGGTGTCTCCCCTTGACCAGGCGCACCTGTACGAAGGTGCCACATGTCGGTCATCATTGTTCCGGTCTCACACCCATGGCGGCCGTCACCCTTGGGAACAACCTCCGCCATGGCGGTCACCGTAGCAGCCACCACGCTGCGTTGTCCACACCTGCTGGCTGTGGTCACCTCCCTGCTCCCCGAGGGCCAGATCCACCTTGTTTGCCGTCAGACCTGCGGGTCCCACAGACGGTGCTCAGTGCCGACCTGTGCTCCTCTCTGCAACACACAGGGCCTCCTGCCGCCACCGCCGAGCCACTCCAGTCTCCAGAAGGCACAGGTGCACCCGGTCCCAGGACATCCCGGGGTCGCCCCTGGATGGGCCCGTGGCCAGCACCAAGGACGCCGTGTCTGTCCTTCTTGGGACAACCACCCCCCATGCCCCGCCATGGTGACGGGGCAGCAGGAGGCGGCTTCTGGCTGTTCAGGACGCAAAGTGAGGGGGCCAGATTCTGGGTCGTGCATTTGGAATGGAATGTCTCAATTGAGATATTTAGCAAAGAAAAACAGGAGTTTTCATAATGTCTCATTTGCCGGAAAATTGGGAGACTGAAAGGCTTGGCGGGTGGGCGCATGGAGGAGTCGCAGAGCTGTCGGGTGGCCTGGAGTGTGGGCGCCGGCGGCCCTGCCCAGCTCCTCCTGCAGGAGGAAAAGCCTGGGTCTGAAAGGGGCTGCAGGCTGGGGTACCTGGAGGCCAGAAGTTCCCAGGTGTTCCGTCGAACATGACACCTGAGTCAGACTCGTAAAAACTGGGCAAAGGCATGTTTCCCTGGAGCGTTCCGTAAACCACCCGGGGTTGGGGAAGGGGCTGATGTTCCCGTACGCACGTTAGAGGGGCAAGGAGTTTACAGAGGTGGAGATGACTGTTTAACTTCCACTTACAAATCAAGAAATTGTGATTTTACTTTAATATTGTTTTCCCTTTAAAGGGGTATGGCTGTGGGAGGGACCAGCTAGAAGAGGCAGGGTGGGGCGGGGTGGGAGGAGGGACCAGGGGTGATTTCAGGAGTTAATTTGGAGATGGGACTTGAGAGTGGGCAGCTGGGGTGGAGCTGCACCTGATCAGGGGACCCCGGGGGAGAAGTGAGACTGGGGAGTCAGACCAAGTGCGAAGTGTGAGTTTTAGGCGCTTGTGGAACATCCGAGGGGTGTCCACAGGAAGCCGGGAAGGTGCAGGATGGGGATGGGATTGGAGGCAGATGCTACAGATGCCACCTGTGGTGTCCTTGCATCTGGCGTGGGGCTCCCTCTGCCCCAGGGGATCCTCCCGGAAGGCTGGCCTGGCGGCCGATTCCTGCAAGAGACTCACTGGCGGGCATGTCTGGCGGGCACTGGCTCGGGCAACACGGAAGGTGCCTCCATGTCTGAGCTCCATGGCTCTTTGTAAGCTCCGTGGTTTAATGCTTCTCGAGAAAGAAAGTCCATGAGCACCCGAGGTTGTGATGTAGGTGACACTCTGTCCTAGGTATTGGTGGAGACATGATGGCTCTTTGTCCCAGCACCCTGGACTGCACAGAGCCACAGCCAGCGTGTAGCTGCAGGCCAGCCCGGTGCCCTTGAGCCAACGCGCACTCACCGTCTATTTCTCAGCATTTGTGCGAGTTCTAAGGGCCAAACCACGTGTCTCATTATGGGCCGGGCCGTGAGCATGGCGTTGACCCATCAGAGAGGGTTTGGTCTCTGGACATCTGGACACAGCTGGCAGGAGACGTGGACAGGGCTTGGTGCGGGCAAGGAGCCTGCCGCAGCGTGTTCCTGAAGGAGGCCGCTCCGGCTGCAGGAGAGCAGTGTTTCTCTTCTTTCCCCAATACTTGCTAAGTTGGGACTGAGGTTAGGAAAGAGGAACCTGCCGGCAGGCCTGGAACAGTGCGGACGAGCTGGAGGGTGGGAGTGAGTGTGTCCTATCCATGGCCACACCCCTGCTGAGCTGCACTGGCTCTAACGTGGCCCCTCTGCTGTGAATGGGGAGGATGGGATGTCCTGGGCCTCTGGGGCCAACATCCCTTTTGCACGGGCCCTGCACAGCTTTAACGTGCAAGCGTATGGCCTGCTTCGGGCGATCTCTCCTTCTTGACACCTGCTCTCTCCGGGCTCAGCACCCTTCTCCAGGGAGCCATCAGAAGAGAGGCCCAGACGTCACACATGCCAGCCTTCACTGCCTGGGTCCCCTGTCCAGACAGTCTGGACTTTTATTCCTGATCCAGCTGTCTTTTTTACTGGAAAAGTAGCAGGCTGTCACCCAGTGGGCACTCTGCTTTTCCCAAACACCTGGTCTCTAGTGGGCCCTGCACACCGTGAGCCACCCCCTGGGTGTGGGAGAGCCCCAGGAATCGTGAGCCACCCCTGGGTGTGGGAGAACCCCAGACACCACCAGCTGCCCCCCTGGGTGTGGGAGAGCCCCAGACACCGTCAGCCACCCCCCTGGGTATTGGAGAGCCCCAGACACCGTCAGCCGCCCCCTGGGTGTGGGAGAGCCCCAGACACTGTGAGCCACCCCTGGATGTGCACCAGCCCTGGGTGCTGTCCTGCACTGCTAGCTTGGGCTGGTTGGTCGGCCACATGCCTGTGAGGGGCTGGAGTCTCCCGTGACTTTGCCTTTGTCTGTCACTCTGTGCCCATCCTCCTCACTCCTGCTGGACCCGTGTTTGCCTTTGCCAAAGTCTGAGACCTCTGGGCCTCCTGGGCTCCTGTTCGTCCCAGGAAAGTCCCGGTAGATGTGCCCTAAATGCCCTTTCCAGACCCATGGGGGTTCTAATTCCAGCTGAGGTGCAGACAGAGGACAGTGTTTGTGTCCAGTGCCTGGGGTCAGGTCCTCAGAGGAGGGCCTCCTTTACAGGGTGACCTGAAGTAGGTGGAGGTGAGAACACAAGTCCCTTCTGGAGCAGGAATTCATGTAATGAACCTTCTCATGTAATGAACCTGCGGATTCTTCCCACTGGGATGGGCCATAGTGTTATGATGTGTAATTACCATGGAATAAAAATGGTTAGAAATAGGGGGAAATGGACCACATGAGAGACCTGTTTGTGATTTCCAAAACTCCAGACCCCAGTAGGGAAGTGGCTATCCAGATCCAGAACATTCTTAGGATCCTAAGAGTGCTGCACATGTGTGCACGGCTGTTCTGGTGAGGCCCAGGGGTGGGGGTTGTTCAGAGAGCACAAACTCAGTGTGCCTCCACCACGTTTCTGAACACAGAACCATGGGGCCTGGCCATGGTGCCATGGCTGTGCCACGGCCGTGTCCCCGCGAGACTCGTGCTGGAGGCGCCGTCTGGGTGAGTGGGAGCTGACTGCCCCCCACCCCCAGCAGGGCTGGCGCACAAAGGAGGGGCTGCCGCCGGCCTGTGTAAATATTTACCGGGCTGTTCAGGCGGCCGTGACTGAGGCTGTTGCCACATCACAAAACAAGCTAGAGAATGAGCTGGCAAGTTCCGGAAAACAAGTCCTCAGGCTGCAGGAGGGGCCAGGCTCCAGATGCAGAGCCTGGGGCTGCCCCAGGGTGGGGGCAGCTCAGTCCTGCAGGAGAATTCCCTGGGGCTGGGCCCAGGAGGGACGCAGGCGGCTGCAGAGCACAGTGGCTCCCACTGGTGCTAAGGGCCTCGTGGCTCCCGTTCGTTGGCACATGCAGCACGCAGCAAGGAAGGGAACCAGGCAGAGCACTGTCAGCCTGAAGACCTCCTCTGGGTCACAGGCCTCTAGGCTGTGACTGCACATGCACACACGTGTTCATATGTGTAGACAGAAGGGACAGAGGCCGGTGGCCAGTGCCTTCCTCTGGCTGGGGTCTTTCCTCAGTGGGGCACATAAAGGCACTTTAGGATGTCACATGGGGCCACAGAGAGTCTTGCCCTCTAGGTACTTACTGTGAGAGACTTGTGTGATAGTGGTGATGGGTGCGTGCATGTTTGTGCATGCATGCACACACACGAACACATACGTGCACACATGCAGTCATATAAGAACATGTACGTGCACGCATACATGTGGACATGTGCTCTTGTCCACACATATGACTGCGTGCATGTATGTGTACATGTGTGTACACACTGTGCTCACACGTGTGACCATGTGCTCATGTGCATGTGTGCATGTGAGGACATACACGTGGACATGTGTGTGTGTGCACACGTCTGTGTGTACAGTGGGCAGTCAGGTGTGCTGGCACTTTGCGATCGGGGCCCTTGCTCACACTGTCAGGCCCGCTGCGTGCTGGGGGCACCCGTGGGGAGGCAGAGACTGGGGCAGTTCAGGGGCTCAGAGCTTGCGATGCCACTCCTGGGAAAGCCCCACGGGGGGGCCGTGTAGCTCGTGCACCTGCCACGTTGGTCTCCACGTGAGCTCCACATGGTGCAGAGCTGGGAGCCGTGAGCTCCCTGGTGGCCCTGGGCAGGCTCCCGCGGACGGACTTACAAGCCAGTACCGAAGCCCTTTCTTCATGGCTGACAGGGGACGTATCCCAGGGCAGGGCCCAGACCAGCCCCATGGCTGTGGTCCACTGCTGGGCCTGGTGTGCGGCGGACATGCTGTTGTCCCCTCACTGTCGTTGCCGGGACGACGGCCGGGGATGTTCGGTGCCGGGAGATCACGGGGAGGAAACTGCCCCCTGGTTCCCACCAGGACGCACTGGAATCGCTGGGGGGGCTCTTGAACAGCATGGGGGCGGGGCTCCCTCCCACGCAGAGACACCTGAATGTCTGGGTGTGGCGACCAGATGTGGGGGTTTAAAATTCCTGCAGGTGACTCCAAAGCACACGCAGGACTGAGGGCCTCGGTGGTGTCCCGCTCCGGACTCCCGAGTGGCCGCTCTGGGGTTGGTGCAGGGCACAACCAGGCAGGGCCGCTGGTCAGGGCTGCTCTGCAGAACCCAGGCCTCGCACCACAGGGTCCCTGAGAGATCTGGCCCCTCTTCCCAGGGTCTCGAGGCCGCCTGCTTCCGCCCGGGACGGCAGTTTGCGGGGCTTCCCCCCACCTCCTCAGCTCCATCGTCACTTTCGAGAATGCACCAGGCCTGACTCATCCAAACCCAAAACACGGTTTTCCCGTTGTTTAGCAACAATTCATTGGAAAATATCCCTGGATTCCCAGTCAGGGATCCTGGGTTCAACTCAGAAGATCCCAGTGTGTGTTTCCTCCTCTTTGGCCCCGGGAGGACCTGCCACCACGTGGCCACTGCTGTTGGCTTTGCTCAACGCCTCCTGGAGTCGAGGCCGTTTAGAGGCTCGATGCCCATGTGCGGCTCTTACTGATGGGGACAGCCCTGCGATTGCCACAGGCCTCTTCTGAAACATCTTTGTCACAAAGTCACCTTCTTTCTCCCCAGGGGCGGGGGCTGAGGGCTGCCAGCAGCTTTGTCCCGGTCCTGGGACCCTAAGGACAACCGCAGGTTCTGGGAAAGCAAAGGAGAGCTGGGCAGGTGTGGGGCTACCGGGTCCACCCAGTCCAGGAGGGGGGAGCTCTGCTCCCTGTCTCTGTCTCTCTCTGTCTCCATCTCTGTCTTTGTCTCTGTCTCTGTTTCATCTCTGTCTTTGCCTCTGTCTCTCTCTGTTTCATCTCTGTCTTTGCCTCTGTCTGTCTCTGTCTCTCTGTCTCTCTCTCTCATCTCTGTCTTTGTCTCTGTCTGTCTGTGTCTCTCTGTGTCTATCTCCATATCTTTCTCTGTCTCTCTCTGTCTCCATCTCTGTCTCTATTTGTCTCTGTCTCTCTCTGTCTCCATCTCTCTCTGTGTGTCTATCTCTGTCTTTGTCTCTGTCTCTGTATCTCTCTGTCTCCATCTCTGTCTCTGCCTCTCCCCTGCCACTGTCTACCCGGTTGCTCCCGTCACCTCTCACCCGGTCCCGGCTCTGACACGCAGGGAGCACTTGGGGAGGTTTGGACTTTACCCACCTCCTGGTTCTAATCTCTCTCCTGCCCTCACCTACTCCTCCCCTTCGGGTTTCGTGCGTCCACGTTTGCTGACGTGTGATTGTGTGTGCCACCAATGACTAATGTCCCCACTGGGAAAGATGTGACAAAAATTCATTAATCCTCGTTGGTACAACATCAACTTTTGGTTGCAATTCAGGTCTTCTACAAAAAGTGTTGATTCGGGCAAACCCTGGTACAAAACCCGAGCCTGAGAAATCCAGCCCATTTCACGTGTTTAACGCTATCGACGGCCGTAGCAATGGCTCTGGCCGAGCAGAGAACCGCCGTTTGCTCGGAATGTAAACAGAGCGTGAGTCACCCGCTCCCACCGGCTCTTTCCTGTGAACAACATCTGATCCTAAACTAAGCTCTCGGTGAACATGCGAGTTCCTGGTCAAATTGCGAAACGCGCTTTAAGCCGTCTCTGGCGTTCGCCGCGGAGACGTCGCCTCCACCTGAGCGCGAACCTTCTTTGAGGCGGAGGCCGGCCCTGCAATGTGTGGGCGCAGTGGGGCGTGTGCGGGGCCCGTGTCCCTCCCCTGCCGCAACACGCGCTGGCAGGTGAGGCCCGTGTGCGCAGATCCGCCGGGACTGAGGACACGGTTTGAACGTCGTAGTGCGATGGGGACGTGTTGGTCCCCAGGCTGGACGTCTGGGGACACAGCCCCAGTCCCCACGCCCAGAGCACATCCTAGCTCTGCACCTTGGCCTGTTGCTCCCTGAGCCTCAGTTTCCCCGCCTGTCCAGGGCAAAAGACAACAATCCCGTCCACCTGGTGGGCTACAGTGGGGCTGTCCCCCGCACAGCCCGAGGCCCTGCCCGGGCTCTGGCCAAGAGCTCGCCGGGCGCGGAAGGCGGTCGTGGCGTAGCCAGGGCAGCGAGGTCGAGGTGTGCCTCCGTTACAGGCCGTGACCTGCCTGTCCACGCGCCCGTGGTGTGTGCACGTGTGCCTTCAGTGTTCTGATGTGCTCCCGCCCCCACGCACGGCCACACCTGGGCACCTCCGCCTGAGCAGGCAGGCCCAGGGGCCAGGTGTCTGTTGCCAGCGCTGCTGTGGAGCCCGGCCCGCAGGTGACTCAGCGGCCAGGCACTCGGGCCGGCCCGGGGCAGGTAGAGCCGGGCGCCCGGGCAGCGGCTGCAGCCGGAAACTTCCCCAGCCTCTTCCTCCCGCCTCTCTGAGGACAGGGGGCCGGATCCCGGCCCATCCTCAGGAGCACAGCAGGGGACCCTGCGGCTCCTCCCGCCAGGCTGGGCCCCGCCCTGCACCCCAGCGCCCCAGGGCCCCAGCCCGGCCTGGAAGGACGGAAAGTCAGAGAAGCAGAAGCAAAGCCGTGGCGTGTGGTCCCCGCTGCGCACGCAGAACTGACGCGGCGTGCTCCCCCACACAGGCCCGCGAGGGACTGCCAGGACCCGCTTCACAGGGTGTGGTCTTGGAGGCAGGGACGGCGCAGTGCTGGGGCCAGCGCGCCTTTTGCACACGGCCGCCAGCACGGTGGTGCGGGCAGGCTCTGAGGGGCCTCCTTGTGGGGACAGGCTGGTCACCGACAGGTGTGTGGGTCAGAAGACCCGCGGCACAAGCCCTCCACGGCGCTCTCCGGTTTGCTCCTTTGACACTGGCGCCCTGCGAGGGAGGAGGTGCGTGGGGGGCGTTCACCTGCAGGGCGGGGCCTCGCCTCCCGCTGTCCTGGGCGCCAGCTCCGTTCCAGCGACTGGACAGGTGCGAGGCCCCGGCCAGAGCCACACAGGTGCAAGTTCACCTGCCCGCTTTGCAGCCGGTCTGTGGGGTCTTCAAGGTGAGGACCTGCGCCTGTGCTGGGTCACCTGCACCAGCCAGGGAGGGACACCACACGGAAGCATTTGGGTGAAAAATGACGGCACCCCGGCTCTTTGATCTTTAGGAAACGCAGCGAATCCTGGTGGCTTGGCTTAGCGACAACCCACGTGGCTCCCAGCGAGGAGCTCCGTGGGGAGCCCAAGGACAGCGGGCCCTGGGCCCAAGGGAATTCCCTAAACACCCCAAATCAAGGCTGCTGTTCCAAAGAGTGACTTTTCTTTCCAACCAAGCTGCTCTCTCAAACGTCCCTCAGCACTGGCTTTGCCGCGGAACAAAGCAGAGCAAACCCCAGTCGCGAGCTTACCGCTCAGCTTGCTAGAACCAAGGCCAGGCCCCCACGGGCACTTTTTAAGGAAAATGGCCTCTATTAGCAGGCTCACCATGATCTAATTAACACTTTTCTTAGGGCAAGAAACATTTTATAGCTAATACTTATTGCACATTTACTTTGTGCCAGGCATTGTTCTAAGGGCTCTGCCTGCATCATTATACATGTTTCTCACTGCGAACCTACCCCAGGAATAACTTCATCATCCCAGTTTTGCAAAGGAGAAAACTGAAGCCACAGAGACTTGGCTGACCAGCCCGAGGTCACATGGTTGGGAAGCGCGACAACCATAATTCAGACGCAGACCATCTTATCCACAATTAGCCACAATCCTACACCGTCGTATTTTTAGTCAGGGTTTGATTTTCAGCCGCGTCCCTGTATTAAAAGTTATTTTCCAGATTCTTCTCCGTGTGTCTGCAGGCACACTCCCTTGGTGCGGCAGGGGCGTTGATACCCCACTCCTTTCATGGGCCCCTCAAAATGCAGTTTTTACAGAAGATTGGAAGAAGTTCCTCTTCTCACTGAGGCTCTAAGTTCTGATAATCTTCCACACCCAGTTGTGGAAGTGGAGAAGCTTCACAGGAACCAGAGCCCACCTCGTCCCACCCTGCACTTCCCAGGTTCACAGGCACATGGACAGGAAGCCCCTGGCAATGCCAATACCAGGACCACGTTCACCAAGAGCCTGGGTTTATTCTCACAGGAGAGGCAGGAGAATGTGTCCTTTCCCAAGGTTGCTGAGCTAGGAGAATCCCTTCTTCTCCACACTTACTGAGGTACCAGAACTTGTCCTTCTCCACACTTACTGAGGTACCAGAACTTGTCCTTCTCCACACTTACTGAGGTACCAGAACTTGTCCTTCTGCACACTTACTGAGGTATCAGAACTTGTCCTTCTGCACACTTACTGAGGTACCAGAACTTGTCCATCTCCACACTTACTGAGGTACCAGAACTTGTCCTTCTCCACACTTACTGAGGTACCAGAACTTGTCCTTCTCCATAGTAACTGAGGTACCAGAACTTGTCCTTCTCCACACTGAGGTACTAGAACTTGTCCTTTTCCATAGTAACTGAGGTACCAGAACTTGTCCTTCTCCACACTTACTGAGGTACCAGAACTTGTCCTTCTCCACAGTTACCTATCTACCTACCCATCTATCTATCTATCTGTCTGTCTACTTGTCCATCTACTCACCCATCTACCTACCTACCTACTCATCTATCTAAAATCTTTGGTAGAAAAATCATGAGGCAGGAACTGTGCAGAGTCATTGTACATTTGTGGGTCTCTATTTTGCCATGTTGTTTTCTATTAGTGTCCCCTAAAGTGACAATAAAAGAACCCACTGTTCTGAAACATGTGGTTTGAAATAGCCAGTCCACAGGACTCAGAGTCCCTGTCATGACTGAACTGCCCATGTTTGGCCAGACGAAAGCTCCCACTCTGGTTTTTGTCCCCT
>CAUYPO010029487.1:0-20877 GCA_963574435.1 Cheirogaleus major | reverse complement strand
TTCACTGTCCCTCAGACCATTGGAGGGCCGTTGGAGAGTGTGGCGCACATTCCACACATGTGCACTGTGGGCCCAGGACGAGTCGGCTGCTAAGCAGGACAGGCAGCGGCGGCAAAACCACCCGGCAAGCCGGATAAATGTCCTCGGCGGGCCGCATGTGGCCCGCAGGCCGTAGTTTGAGGACGCCTGGCCTGGGCAATAGAGCGAGACTCAATCTCTTAAAAAACAAACAAAACAAAACCAAAAGCACAGAATCTCTTGCTCTATCCCAGGCTTTGTACTAAGTGCTTTACATAAATCAGCTCATTTAAGGTAGGAATTATGATTCCCAATTTACAAGTAATCTAACTGTGCATACCCATAGACAATTAAATAAGCACCTGTAATAGAGATGTAGAAGTTTTAATGAATCAATAAACCATCCCATTCCTTATTTTGCAGCATGAACTTCTATTCTGTCAGCAGCCATCAGAAATTCTTCTTTCATATAACTGGAAAAAAATATTTTTTGTTTATTTATTTATATGAGACAGAGTCTAACTTTGTTGCCTGGGCTAGAGTGCCATGGGTCAGCCTAGCTCACAGCAACCTCAAACTCCTGGGCTCAAGCAATCCTACTGCCTCAGCTTCCCGAGTAGCTGGGACTACAGGCACGTGCCACCATGCCCGGCTAATTTTTCCTATTTTTAGTAAAGATGAGGACTCAGTCTTGCTCAGGCTGGTCTCAAACTCCTGAGCCCAAGCAATCTTCCAGCCTCGGCCTCCCAGAGTGCCAGGATTACAGGCATGCGCCACCACACCGGGCTGACTGGAAAAATTCTATACTTTCTTGGTGTAAAGATTAATTTAAACTCTTACAGATTTCTAAAATGTAGGTATTTACTATGCCAAAAATGTCCCTCACCTATAAAATCTGCAGAGAAAAACAGGACCTTCTCTCTGTCTCTGAAACACACACACACACACACACACACACACAGCTGGGTAATGTCTGATATAGTGAGGTTTATAAGACTATTTATTGTTTTGAAGCTTATTTATTGCTTATAACTTGCTCCAATGTTCACCTCTAACCCTAAATCCATTAAAATATTAGTGAGAAAAAATACACCTGTAGTGTTACTCATTCTAGTGGGAATGTAAAATTCTGACTTTTAGCCCACTGAAGTTACACAGGCACCCGAGACAGGAGAGGTTCTTGTGCACCAGAGTTCAGCGGTGGAGACCTGAAGGTGCATGTGTCCTGGCCAGGCTTAGGTAGGAGAGTGAGGGTGCAGGCAGGTGTCCCTGGGGAACTAGAAGGATGAATTCTTGATAGGATCCATGCTGCTGGTGGAAATCTCCATGGATGTGCGAGCCAGGTGGGACACTTTTGAGGATGAAATGGTCTGTGGGCAGGTCCCCTTGCCGGGCGCTCTAAGTTTCACAGGGTACGACAAAGAATAGCCACGGCAGGATCAGAGACAGTGTCTGAGAGCTGGGAAAGATGCTCTGACAATTACGCAGAGTGTCTTTGAGATTTTGTTTTATGGAGTAGTGGAGTAAATACAGTTTATGGAAAGATACTTGCAAGGACTTGTAAGTCTCCAAAACTTCCTCATAGTTACAGGAACAGAATAATTTCCCAGAATTCTTAGGACAAGCATGGATTCAAGGCAGTAACAAAAGAAATGAAAGCAATGCAGCACTAGCTCCTCGGGGAGGGTCTCCGAGATGTAGAGCATTTTCCCTCCCCATCCAGGGGCTTTTCTCTCCCCTACGGTCCCTTGAAGCCTTGGTTTGGGGGGACTTAGCCAAGGGGGAAGCCGGGCAGCAGAAGCGGAGTGTGGCTCTGGGCCCTGCCTGGGAAGGGCCTGATGGTGTGAGGGACAGGAAAGGGGCCGGTTCCGGCGCTCAGCGGGAATGTCTACCACTAGCTGAAACAGGCAGGAAGGTAACGAGAATCTACGAGTCAAGATACTTATGCCCTATGTATTCTTAAAATACATATAGTTATATCTTCCTATCACTGTATATTAATAAGAGAGTGCTTTTGCTGTGGGAAAAACATCCATCAAACCAATAATACCTAATGAGTGCATAGTACCAAAATACTGTCTCAGAGTCTGTTGAAGGGCTGCCTTCCTGAGGCGCTCCCTACTTCCGGCAGCAGCATTGCCATCCACCTCTTCACTAAGTCAGGAGCCCCCCTTTCTCTCGACCTTACATCCCATCGGCGTCAGTTCTAACCACTCCACCTGCGCCTGTGCAGACTGTATGTCACCTCCCTCCCTCATCGCCCACACTTGTCTGTCCCACCCCTCACGGGGAGCACTCATTTCACTGCGCGTCTCCAGATCCAAGACAGGCTGGGACGGGTCCCCCTGGAGCGGCTCGGAGGTAGGGGGGTGTGGGGCTCAGCGCTGGCATCAGACACACAGGAGTGGGGTGGGGGGAGCCGCAGGGAAAATGTCCTTCTCCCCACATTCGTATTCCTAAGTGGCTCAGCCCTCACCTCTTTTCCTTCCCATTCACACACTTGCAGGTGGCCCCTGTTCCACCCTGAAGGCCAAGCACTTGAGCCCCAGAATCACAAAGAACTGGCCCTGACCTTGGGCAAGTTATCAAACATCTAGCCTGTAAAATGAGACTCATTCCAGCATTAAAGGCGGGACAGCGCTGTGATGAGCAGCCGGCGAGGTCACGCTCGGCCTGCGGGAGGCGCCCCACTGCCAGGAGCCAACCCCGCCCTGCTCCCACCGTCCTAGCTCAGGGACAGCAGCTAACACCCCACTGAGGGGCGTTTGCCACCACATCCCCTCTGACTCCCAGATGAGAAGGCAGACACACAGGGCAGGGAGGGACAGGCTAGCGAGAAGCCCTGCCCTGCCCTCTCGTAAAGACTTTACTCTGAGCTGTGACCTCTTTGCTCTGTCCTCAGTTCTCTCTTAGCCTCTTGGAGCCTTTCTTCTGTCTCTTTTATCACCCCCACCTTTTTTCATGTGTGAGCAGCAGAAGAACATGCCATCTGGAGTATGCCAGACTGAATGCAAATCTTAGTTTGCGTGTGCACATCTGCAAGGCCTGGGAAAGCTGCACCTAAGGTTGCGAAGCCTTGTCTCCAGGGCCAGGGGAGGTAGGAATGAACGCCAGAAGATTAACTCAGAGAGTGTACATGGAAGCCCTGGTATAGTGTGACGCAGAGAAGGCACTTAGCAGTGATCGTTTCTGGCCTCTAGGGCAGGAATTCCGGGTCTTTCCTTCTTCCTCCCCCCATGGCCCATCACCCACCCCCATTTCACTCCCTGTTGGAGTATATTATGGTTCATTTGTGTCCACTTGACAAGAGTATGGTGGCCAATTGTTTGGTCAAATACGAGTCTAGCTGTGCTGTAAAGTTATTTTTTCAACGTGATTAACGTTTACAATCAGTAGACCTCAAATAAAGTAGATTACTCTCCATAAGGTGAATGTGTCACTTCCAATCAGTTGAAGATCTTAAAAGCAAATAGGTTTCCCTTGAGAAAGAGAAGAAGGAATTCTGCTTCCAGACTATAACATAGAAATTCTGCCAGAGTTTCCAGCCTTCGTACTCAACACTGCAACAATGGCCAAGTGTGGTGGGTGGCTCATACCTGTAATCCCGGCACTCTGGGAGGTGGAAGTAGGAGGATCACTTGAGCCCAGGACTTCAAGACCACAGTGAGCTATGATGATGCCACTGCACTCCAGCCTGGGTGACAGAGTGAGACCCCTTCTCAAAAGCAAACAAAAAAACAAAAAGACTGCAACAAAAACTCTCACCTGAATCTCCAATCTGCCAGTTTGCCCTACAGATATCAACTTGTCTGCCCTACACTTGTGTGAGCCAATCTCTCAAAATAAATTTCTATCTCTATCTCCTATTGCTTCTGTTTCTCTGAAGAACCCTGACTTACACAGGGCACTCCTCTGCCAAGCTAACGAATCATCCTGATTAGCCCACCCTGCTAGTGGGTAGAGACCCAGAGCCCATCACAAGGCCAGCACAGGTGGATATGGAGTTTTTCTTTCTCCCTTTTAGGCATCCTGGCATGAAAGGAGCTTCAGCCATCCCGCCCATTTGCCTTGTGTGGCTGGACCTGTGTTCTGCCCACAGAGCTGGCCAGAAGGCGGGGCCCTGCTTGTCTCAGGCTACGCTCTGGAGGGCTGGAGGGTGTAGGGGTCAATGTGCTTTCTCTTCCTTTTATCTGAGTGATACAAATCACTCCAGAACAGTCTGGCTGAACATTGTGGAATGAAGTCCCTGAAGGAGGCATTAAGCCAGCATTGGTTTTAAGCTAATAATTCCGGTAATTCCTAACAACCAAGAGAAGACCAAGTCCAGCTTACAAAAGTCCTCTGCACTGGTTTTGAGGTCAAAACCACAGCTAAAATCCAAGATTAAAGGCTTATTAAAATTTCTTTAAAACCACAGCTAAAACCAAGTTCTACTCAGCTATTCTTTGTGAGGACCCCATGGCGAGAGACAACTGATCCAGGGCAGTGTTCCTAAAGCCCCTGGCCAACTGCTATTTTAATAACTCCCAAATCTCGGGCCAGCTCTGACATCTGGTGTGTGGGCACATTGGTGCTGATGCTACTTACCACCCCCTTTGGCATGTCTGCTCTTCTTCTTCTCTTGCAGTCTCTCCTCCCTGAGCTTCCGCTCCTCAATTCTCACCTTCCTTCCCTTTCCTCTCATTCCTCACCTTTCTCTTCTCAGCTTCTCCCCTATCTCCATCATCACTCATTCAGGGCCACCTCAAGCAGGAGGAGGGGCCGAGGAGAACGATCCACCCAGGCCCTGTCCCCTCAGCACACATGTGCAGGTGAAACCTGGGGAAGGGAAGCACCAGGAGCAGCTCTAAGCTAAGAACCAGAGGGTGCCCACCTGGACAGCACCCACAGGTGGGAGATGTGCAGAGAGAAAGCACACAGGGTAATCTGAAAGGACAAAAGGAGGAGAGAGAGGGAAGTTGCATGTTTCATCCTATTTCTTGTGTGTCAATGGTAGAAGGCAGTGGCTAAGAGCATGTGTTCAGGTGCCTGACTGCTTGAGTTTTAATCTTGGTTCCCCTGATTTCCAGATTTGTCACTTGGGGCAAGTTATTTAACCACTCAGGACTTGGTTTCTCATCTGTAAAATGAGAACAGTAATATGACCTACTTCGTAGGTTTGTTGTGAGGACTTAAGGAGTAAATAAATACATGTCAAGTGCTTAGAACACTGCCAAGCAAACATCCCAGAAATATTGGATAAACAGAATATGGATACATATCTTGAATATATTGGATGTGGATAAATATCTTAGATATGACAAATATCCAAGAAATGCTAGCTGTTCTCAGTCCTATTGGGAAACTGAGGCAGCACAGAAGAATCAAAATCCACCTCTCACTTTGACCCTCCAAGAGAAAACCAGCCCTGTGAGAGAAGGCAGAGGGAAAGTACCATAAAAGTTGGGAAGCACAAGTTCTATGCAGTGTCCACAGAAAGAGTATACTGTGGGTTATGTAGGATTTGGACACTGGTCCGAGACTATCCATTACAATGGATATAACGCAGGAAACTATATTCCAAATTCCAAATGACTACCTTACCAACAATCTTTTGGGATACCACTCCATTTTTAATATAGGAACTGCCCATAACTCCAATATACACACAAGTCCCTACAAAATTTAAACCTGTAATTTAGTTGTCATAAATGTTTCTCACATTTGAAGTGTGCTACTTATGAAAAAGGCTCAGAAACACAGTCTTAAACATAGTATTTGGCTGTAGATTATTTGCCCACTTAACTCATTCTTTGGTTTTTCTTGATAATTCTTTCTGATTTTACAATTAACCAATTCTCTTCCCTCAGTTTTTATCTGAATCCTGAATATGTGGAAATAAGAATTGGAACATTTTCATAGCGACACTTGAAGGTGGCCCTTTAGTGGCCACACTTTTCAGAGTTGAGGTTCTTGGCTCTAAACAGGAAGGTTATGTACATTTAGGCCACATGTCATAATGACAGAGCAAATGTCACTGTGGATGTGAAAGGAGACTCTAGGTCCAATTTTAAATATTCACACATATTGTGAAAAGAAAAAAGGACATGAGTTTTATTTTACTAGGATGTCAAACTCCTCAGAAGTGACTAATGAAGATAAAAAAACAAACACACAAGTGCTGTACTTTAGAAGAAAAATAATATTATTGGCCCTCCCACATCTGGAAAGATGAGATAGAGAAATAGTGAGAGATTTTAGGGAAACCACATTTTCCCTGCAACACTGGAGCTCCTAAAAGGCTGATGAGATCACTTCAGGGAAGAAAAAAGTCAGGATATAAGATGGAGAAAGGATCCAAGAGGAAATCTAGGGAGACTTGCTTCTCCTTCCCCTCTGCTCACACTTCACCTTACACAGCAACAGCTGATAACATCGCAATTGTTTGCATTTCCCGATAGACTGAAAGCTTCTGCAAGGCGGACAATGTGCTCTTGCATTTCATGTTTCAACAGCTGGCATCATACTCAAATCATGGAAGACATTCAATATATATGTTTGTCAAGTAACTTAATAAAGGAATCCAACAAATACGATTAAATCCCTTATTATGGAGAAGAGGAAGTAGATTTGAAAATGTAATTTTGAAGACATAGGGATAATGTGTCTTTAAAAAAATAATAATAATAAATATTACTTTTAAAAAATATATAACATACATTACCTGGTGACTGCTGGTCTCAGATACTTTAACATCCAAAGACCCTGCCAGGACAGCATACCAGTTTGTTCCAATATCACCCTGGCGAAATACTGGAGAAGAAATAGTGATGTAAATACACCAAATACAAGTTAGTTTTACTGTATGATCTGACAGTTTTTCACTGGTTATCATAAGCATGACTTGGACCTAACTGAGCTTACCACCTTTCCCCTGTTCCCACAAGAACATGACATGTTTTCCTTTACCTCATCTATCCACAAAGCATATCCTATTTATTCAATATTCTATGAAGTGAAACTCTATTAAACAGAACTCTTCCATACTTACAGAGCTATAATAAGAGATGATAACCCTAAATGCTATAAGATCCTTCAAATTTAGAAAGAATTGACTGATATTCTATGTAGTTTATCTTAAATACATTTCATTGTATTGTGATTTTTGGAAAATGATTACTCCAGATGGGGTACATATTAACAGAATACGGGACCACAGCCTCAATTTCCTAAATCTATATTAAAAGCAATGTGTTTTCTAGAATAGCATGTCTCTCTTTAAGGTGACCAGTGAAAGATTTTTTTTAAAAAAAAGGCTGCTTTGTTCAAAATTTTTAACTACTGCATTATCATTATCCATTTTCTTGTTCACTTTATAAATTCATCGCTTTTTAGGCATTTGGAAATGATTTTCAACAGAAATTTCTGAACCTGATTTTGCTCTAAGTTTGTAATCTCAGAGAGAAAATATTTAGGTATTTAGATAGAACCTTAGTTCCCATATCATGTTAAGACCAGACAGATAATAATTCCAAAACACAGAAAATCTCATACAAACCAACTGTCCTTTTAAACATCTTAGCTAAATAACTAGATGGAACGATCTGATATTTTAAAATTCTTTTCACAGTTAGAGTCAGAGGTCAAGTGACTCAATGAAAAATCACAACAGCTCAGAGGGACAGTTCAGTTCTGGCAAGGGTGTTGCTCACTGTGTAAGAACAAGCTTCTAGGAACCATAATTAGTGATGACAAGCTGCTCTGAGCTCCCTGACTAGAACATGCTGTGGAAAGGCAAAGAACAACAACGGCCTCCTACCAAGTGCAATGCTAAGCGTGAGACGGGGGCTGATGAGTTTAGAGTTGGCCTCTCCAGTAACTCTGCTGCTCCAAACCTTTGTACCTGACTCATTTTTGAGTTAGAGTTTTGCCTTTCATGAACTTGACCCCAAAAGTCATTATTATTTGCCCAACGAAATTCATATTACATACCATAGAAGATTCATTTTGAAAATGGCTTTAAGAAACAGAGGATAGAGTCTCATCACCAAAAGAATACGATTTCTGCTAACAGTAAGAAAACAAAAATATACATTGGAAATGATATGTATGAATGACATTTTTAAAATAGAAATGTGACGATGTTTGTGTGTGTACACATGGTAAAACACCTTGAAGGATACATACAAAATGAAGGGATTGTAGGTGATTTTCATTTTGTTGATTCTCTAAATTTTCTTCAGTGATGTGGTAACAGGCCCTGCTGCTTTCCCACCCAGAACCATCCATGCCCTCTCACCTATCTGAACCCAGGTTTTATATAAGTCTCCACCCTCATCCCCAGGGCTAGGTGCTCCGGGCATATAAGGTCCTTCCCTAGCTTCACTGGAGTAATCGGGATTAATCTAAATCAATCTTGGTGATCCCAGTATCTTTGCCAGCAATTGGTTTAGACAAAGGTACACGATGCAATTCTGGTCAATAAAACAATACGGGCAGTCTGCTGGGGTGGGGGCTTCTGAAACAGAGACAAAAAAGAAATGGCCCCTCAGCAAGACTTTATACTGGCATGTGATGCCTCCAACTGCTGTAGCTGTCTTAGAACCATTTGAGATAAGCCTGAGGACAAAAGCCAATAGATGAGAATGCAAATCAAAAAAAAAAAAGACAGGAAGGACCTGCGACCTTAATAATGTCATTGAGTCAGTTTACTAACCAATCCTGAAGTCATCCTACCTCAGGACTTCTTACAGATGAGTAACTGATTTTTTTTCTTCTTGTATGAGTAACTGATTATTCAAGCTAGTTGGACGGGAACTTTCTGTTACTGCAGGATAAAGTGTCCCTGTCCCAACAGGTGGAGAAGTATTATTATACTTTTTTAATAAGAAAAAAGCTTTCTAAAAAATCTAGCTGTCACTCTAGCTCCCTGCCCCTTATTCACACCTTCTCAGGTTAATTCAAAACATTACTGTTAGCATTAGTTAAGATACCTTTTATCTTTACTTAATATCCTATTAGTCACATATTTCTTGGGTTAGAGAAATTAGCTATATCCTTGAATTTCTAAGGATATAGCTAAATGTATGAATCATTACATCCTTCCAGCTCCATCTGGAAAGTAGGCTGCCCTGGAAGACCCATTTACATTCTGTGAACAACGGAGCTAAGGAAACACCTACGTGGAACTGAATAAACAGGGTAGAGGGAAATGTCAACTTGATACCCTTGGTTGAGGATCAAATATTTAGCACATAAATACTCCATTTGCTATCTATGCCCATAGGGTAACCACAAATGAGCAGAAACCATACATGAAAATATACTACTGAATTGCATTTCTTACATGTTATTCCTTTTTCCAGGTTTTCATAATAACCACATAAACAAATCTGATGAAGGAGATTTGGATGAAATTTCTCAAAAGCTTTAACTTCTTTCAGTCGTGTGAAGATTATATCCACATCTTCGCTGGATCGTTCCAATGGTCTATATGGGGAGAAAAGGCACAAAAAGCTATATCGGTAAGATTTACTTGGAAGTGAGTCAGCAGGCATTATTTTAATTATATTCAATATTATGCAACTATCCCAATTGCAAGTATTTCATTGCAAATATTTATCTACTCCAATATAGGTATTTCTGGGCCTTTATAGATCTTTCGGAGGCTTTGTGGACTATTCACCTCAAATCACTACTACTACAGATGGCCATAACAGGAGTCAACCTCAGGATCATAAGTTCAAGGTGATGTTTTTGGATCATGTTTAATCCCTTAGAAGCACCAGTATGTAATACGATACATGAAAATGCAGATTTTACTAAAAATCAGGGTCACAAATACAAATGCCTGCAGGAGCCAATCAGGTACAATAAGCCAATGTAAGGAAAAAATCTCTCCTAACGAGACCATGGCGAAAGTGCAAAGCCAGATGAGACGTGCTGGCCGTGCTGCAGGGGATGGAGCGGCTGGGTGAACCACAGAGAGGGGGCCGTCCACCTGGAGCAGCCCTTATCTGGCTGTCTTCCTTCTTACACAGGAAATGTGGAAATGCAAGCCCAGATGCTGTCAAATCTTCCACCTCTTTAAGGTAAATCTAGATATGTAGATGTTTGTTCACATTTCTTAAACATTGTGTGGGCCACACAGAAACACATCTATGCAGTAGATCCAGACTGTTAACCACTGTTTCGTAATTTTTGGATTTAGATACACCAAAGAACCAAACAAAAATAAAATAGTTTTACAGACTGTACAAACTATTGTTTTTCTTTTCTTTGAGCAGTTTTCCAAGTCTATTCTTTCAATATGCTTTGCAGGACCCTGGTGGTGTTCCTTGATAGATATTTTACCTTATATAGAAACTATCCAGCCTTGTGTGTGCTCCGGAGCATCTGGGATCAGAGGAAAGGAAGTGGCTGAGGCTGTGACAGAGAGGGGAAATGTTTGCCCAATACCCATGTGCTGCCCTGAACTTACCAGCCTCCCTTGTGGTTACGCTGGGGCCATACTCCGGCCAGTGGGCTGTGAACAAAACCAGCATGTATCACTTCTGAGGTGAGACTGTTAAGAGCCAGAGGTGTTTCTTTCACCTCTCTTCTTCAGCCACAACTTTGAAGGGTGTTATGGGTCAAACTGTGTCTCCCAAAAAGATATATCAAGTCCTAAAACTCAGTACCTGTCATGTGACCTTATTTGGAGATAAGGTCTTTGTAGATGTAATTATATTAAGATGAGGTCATACTGGATGAGGGTGGGCCCTAATCCAATGACGACTGTCCTGATAAGAAGAGGAGATTTGGACACAGAGACACAGGAAGACAGCCATGTGAAGGTGGAGGCACAGATTGAAGTGAGGTGTCTATAAGCAGGGAATGCCAAGGATTGTTGGCAAGAAGCTAGAAAGGAATAAGGAAGGATTCTTCCCTAGACCCTTCAGAGAAAAGACAGCCCTGCCCACAACTTGACTTCCGACGCCTAGCCTCCAGAACGCTGCGAGAATGAATATGTGTTGTTTTAAACCATTCAATTTGTGGCATCCCGTTTTGGCAGCCCTAGGAAACCAATGCAGCAGGCGTGTGTGTCAGATGCTATAGCTACAAGATGGATAGACATGTATAACCTGCAAAAGACTTTGTATAAGTGACAAGTAAATCTCCACTGATGGGGGCATGGGAATGGGGGAGGGGCCGGGGGCAGGTGCTAACACAGCATCACCTAGCATTACCCAGACTCACACAAAAGTCAAGATTAGATGTGCCAGAGTTCCAAGGGACTTGGGATATTGTCAGAGGAAGACAGATCCCATCATGAGAGATGAGTATTTGTGGAGGACATGAACAGATGACCTGTCACTAAAGGAAAGAACTAAAGACATACACTTTCATGAGCTTAGTTTAAGAGGCTTTTCACCTCTCAAATTCCACCCCATCACACTTTTAGAAACAAAAAAACTCAATTCAAAGAATATGCCCACAACCTTCACTCGCCTCCCAACTAACTCCTACTGGAAGGGTTTAGATTCTGCTTCCTGGGGAAGAGGGAGGGAATACCTGGTGCATGAGTGCCCAGTTTTTGAGATGCCAAAGTGTCTGAAAGACCTGAGAGACCTGCAGGCTTTACCTGGGAAGAAGCAGCACATCAGTATGAATGCCTCTTCCACCCGTCACTCCTTTGGAAGTGCTTTCTAAACTCCCTAGCAGAAGCCAGGTCCTCAAAGTCAAGGGGCTCTGGAACAGAGGCTAGAACTGCAGCAGCTAATAAAGTGTGTGGACAGCGGTGCAGACAAGCAGACAGCTCCCAGTAACAGTCTCTGTGTGCCTGGTGGGAAAGCGCTTTGCAGGCAGCAAGGATGAGAGCAGCTGGCTGAGGCACCACGGCAGAAGCCACATCCGTGGGGCACACTTCGTGGGAGGCCGAGTTGGTGCCAGCAGGGAGTCGGGTTGCTGCCATAGCAGCACTGGCATGAGCCGTGGGCACAAAGCAACGGCAGCATGTAAGTGACCATGGAGGCAATCACAAGGACCAGATGAGCTGGAAATTGACTGGACATTGACATGGTGGACTCACTTAGTCACAGGGGAAAAGAGATAGCAGCAGGGAAAAGAGATCAGCAGAGATCAGAATCCATCTTCCATCAAGAAGGAAAACAGCAGCCGTTTTTGTTTATTCTCCTCAGAGCATTTCCCACATTAGGAAGACAAATGAGAGCAGCTTAAAAAGATTTTTGGCCCATTGCTTTCCAGAAGAAACTGGACACTCAGAAAGCAATAGGAGAAAAACTTATGGACTGCCACACAGCCCAAAACAAGTACAAAAGAACTTCAAGATTCATAACCAGACTGTTGAATGACAAAAGACACTTGGAAAGACAAAACTAATCTGAGATAACCAGGACAAGGTTGAAGCCTCTCCTCTCCAAATTAGACCCTATTAATGTCACCTACTGTTCAACATTTAAGCCCAGGAACAATGAAAAGCAACCTTTTACTTGTCATTACTTTTACTGGGTATTTCATGGAATGGGAAAAATCTCATTCAGACATTAACTGACACTTCACGATGCTTCCTCTGGAATCTACCACCAGGGATACTCTTCTGTTGCTCCTCTTCTTTGTGAATCTCTAATTTCCCAATGCAACACATATTCTCATCCCTGCAGAGGTCATACCTAGCACTTCCTTTCTAGATGCCACAGTACCCGGTACAGGGCAAAGTGGCAAAAAGTCCCTGGGTGTAATGTTACACAGCGACCTCAGACTGAACTCACCTTCTTTCCCATGTCTGCTACTGCACCTGCACTCCTTACTGCCAGGCATAGAGTAGGCTTACCTCTGCTATGGTCTGAATGTGTCCCCCAAAATGCACGTGTTGGAAATGTAATCCCCATTGCAACAGTGTTGGGAGGTGGGGTTCAATGAGGGGTTTAGGTCATGAGGGCTCTGCCTTCATGAATGGATTAATGCCACTGTAAAAAGGGCTTGCAGGAATGGGTTACCCCTTTCCACCTTCTGCCATGTGAGGACACAGCAAGAAGGCTCTCATCAGTTGCTGGTGCCTTGATCCCGGACTTCCCAGCCTCCAGAACTGTGAGAAATAAATTTCTGTTCTTTATAAATTGCCCAGTCTCAGGTATTCTGCTATAGCAGTACAAAACAGACCAAGATACCCTCCCTCATCACATTCCAGTAATTTTACCTACTCAAATCCATCCTCCTCTTAATCCTTAGTGCCACTGTCTCGCTGAGCATGAATGAAGGGCACATGAAGCTCATGCTGGGACATGAAGCTGAACAGCATGGCAGTCCTATCCTAGGAGGTTCTGTCGAACAGTCAGCAGAAGTATTTTAAGCAGGGCAGCGACAAGATCGGATGTGCGTTTTGGAAAGATCACCTTGACTGTGACTAGAAGCAGATGGGAAACAGTCAAGACCAGCAGCCACGAGACCGGTTAGGAAGTTCTTGCAATACATCAAAATGATGATGCGGTCTCTCTAATTATAGCTCATTCTAGGCTCTTTTCCTCTCCCTTAATAAGGATGAACAGCTGGTCCCCCAAGGAAAAGCTCCAAATACAGAGAAGTTATTTTCCTTAGCCTGGCATCTAAACCTAGGGCCCATTTTTAAAACTTCACTTTTAAAACATGTTCAAACAACAACAAAGGAATCATTTACAACTCCTACAACTTAATAGTTTAAAACACTAATAACCCAATTAAGAAATAGGCTAAGGACTTGAATGGATTTTTCTCCAAAGAAGACACACAAATGGCCAACAGGTATATGGAAAGATGCTCATTGTCACTAATCATCAGGGAAATGCAAGTCGAAACCACAATGAGATATCATCTCACACCTACCAGGATGGCTACTATCAAAAAAAACAAAACAAAACAAAAGACAAGTGTTGGCAAGGATGTGGGGAAACTGGAACCTTTGTATACTGTTGGTCAGAACGTGAAATGGTGCAGCTGCTATGAGAAACAGATTAGAGGTTTTCAAAAACTTAAAAATAGAACTACCATGGATCCAACAATCCCACTTCTGGGTATTTATCCAAAAGAATTGAAATCAGGATCTTGAAAAGATATTCACTCTCCTATGTTCACTGCAGCACTATTCACAATAGCCAAGATGTGGAAACAACCTAAATGTCCATCAACGGATGAATGGAATAAAGAAAACCTGGTATGTGCACACAATGGAATACTATGCAGCCTTTAAAAAGAAGGAAATTCTGCAATCTGTGAGAACATGGATGGATCTTAAGGATATGATGCTAAGTGAAATGATCCAGTCACAGACAGACAAATACTGCATGCTTCCATTTACATGAAGTCTCTGAAATAGTCAAATTAATAGAACACAAGAGTGGAATGGTGGCTACCAGAGACTGGGGTGAGGCAGAAATGAGTTATTAATCAATGGACAGAGTTTCATTCAGTCAAGCAAGATGAATAATCTCTAGAGATCTGTGGACAGCACTGTACTTACACTCAACAATAATGTACACTTAAAATTTTGTTCAGAGGGTAGATCTCATGTTAAGTGTTCTTGCCACAGTAAAATAAAATTTTTAAAAAGAATCATTTTCCCAAAAAAAGACACTGTAGCAGGCAGGGTTCTAAGGTGACCCCCTATGACACACACCCTTGTATAATTCCCTTAACGGTAGATGGAAGCTGCAGCTTGCTTGTAACCACTAAAATATAGCAAAGGTGAGGAGAGACCACTCCCACGATTATGTACGGCATGTGGCAAAGGTGAAGAGATTTTGCAGATGTAATTAGGGTCCATAATCAGTTGAGTTTAAGTTAATCAAAAGTGAGATTTTCCTCGGTGGGCCTGGGACCTAATTGAGTGAGTCCTTTAAAAGAGGGTGGAAGAAGTGGGACATTCTTTCGCAGGCCTTGAGGAAGGAAGCTGCCTCTTGCCCAAGTGTCTGTGAGAGGGCCATGTAGCAAGCAATGTAGGCAGCTCCCTGCTGACAGCCAGCAAGAAAACAGGGGCCTTGGCCAGGAGTGACAGCTTACATCCGTAATCCCAGCACTTTGGGAGGCCAAAGTGGGAGGATAGCTTGAGGCCAGGAGTTCAAAACCAGCCTAGTTAAAAGCAAGACCCCGTCTCTACTAAAAACAGAAAAATTAGCTGGGCATGGTGGCGCACGCCTGTAGGCCCAGCTACTCGGGAGGCTGAAGCAGGAGGATGGCTTGAGCCCAGGAGTTTGAGGTGTGGTGAGCTATGATGAAGCCACTGTACTCTAGCCTGGCAACAGAATGAGACTCTGCCAAAGAAAAAAAAAAAAAGAAAGAAAGAAAGAAAAGAAAACAGGAACCTCAAGGCCCCAAAGACCATACGAGTTTTGAGGAGATCCCCAAGCTCCAGAATGGAGCACAGCCCAGTCTTGATTTCAGCCTCCAAAACTCTGTAAGGAGGATCCAGACAAGTGGTGCCTGGACTTCTGTGTCATGGGAATGGTGAATAACACATATATGATCCTTTAAGTCGCCAGGTTTGTCATAATTTGTTACACAGCAGTAGAAAACTGACAGACACAAAGCTATTTTCTCACACTGACTAATTTCCTTACGGCCCAGCTTAGATTTCACTTCCTTCACAGAGCTTTTCCTTACAAAGTTTTGTCCCCCACTGAAATCCAATTGATAGCTTTTCTTTTTGGCATCTAATCCCACTATTTTGTGTTTCTTGCATGTAAATTTTGTCTACTTGGAGATATCTTCTGCTACGGTCTGAACGTTTGTGTCTCCCTCCTAAATTTATATGTTGAAATCCTAACCCTCAAGTGGAGCCTTTGGGAGGTGATTAGGTCATAAGGGCAGAGCCCTCGTGAGTGGGATTAGTGCCTTTCTAAAAGAGACACCATGATGAGCTCTCCTTTCTGCCATGTGGGCACACAACAAAAAGGCGCCATAAACCAGAAAGTGGGCCTTCACCAGACGAGGAATCTACCAGCACCTTGATCTTGAACTTCCCAGCCTCTAGCAAGGTGAGAAATAAATTTATGTTGTTTACAAGTCACCCAGTCTAAAGCATTTTGTTCTAACAGCCCAAATAGACCAACACACCTTCATTTATCTATTCATTCACCCTGTAAATAATGGGTCTTTCTTCTTACAAACCACTGATTCACCACGTGCTCCTGTTTTGTTTTCTTTTTCTTTCCGTAGTTGTTCAGCTTTTCCAAGATGAATTTCACAGTCATCAAAAACTTTCTTCCTCATTAGAATAGTGGTAAAGAAATTAAAATTTAAAAAGCTTGCTAATTCAGACCGCAAGTCGGGCAGAGGATAACCCATCTAAGTTAGCAAAAAGCTCAAATTAAAAATATTTCTTTTTTTTTCCTTTTATTTCATCATATAATGGGGGTACAAATATTGTTAGAGTTACACACATTGCCCCTACCACCCCTCCCCGCCCACGTGCCAGAGCTTCAAGCGAGTCCAATCCCCAGGTGTCGAGCACGGCACACATTATGTAACTCTACACTTCCTCCCCCCTCCCGCCTGCCCTCCATCCGACAAAAGATTTTTTTTTTTTTTTTACATTTTAAAAGTATTTCTGATGACATAAGTATCATATATATTATAATGGTAAATGATGCCTATTAGCAGTATCACAAAGATGATTTATTATAATGTGTTTATGATCTTTAAAGAAATGGGATTTTTAAATAAGTATTTTGTTTTATTTTATTTTATTTATTTATTTTATAGACAGGGTCTCACTATGTTTCGCAGGCTAGAGTGCAGTGATTCATAGGCATGATCATAGCATACTACAGTCTTGATGAACTGAGCTCAAGAGATCCTCCCACCTCAACCTCCCGAGTAGCTGTGACTACAGCTTTGCGCCACCACACCTGGCACGAAGAAAATAGTTTATTTCTAACTTATTTCTAACTTTTTATCATACCTACCTTTCAAATTAATGACATGCACTCAAATTAACAAGACTATGAATTCACAATATGAATTATCAAAACCTATGAAATTTTAAATGACTCTCCATTCACTCCATGAATGCCTGTTCATTTTATTTATCCATTCAGTAAACTATATTGCTTTCCTATTATATATTAGATACCTTTCCCTGGAAGTACAAAGATGAGCAAGATGCCAACTCTATCCATGAGGAGCTCACAATCTAATGGCAAAAGGAGTCATGTAACCAAAATCAGAACATCATATAATAAAGACTATAACAGGGATACCAACAATATTCTGGGCTGGACCTTGTTTTACTACACAAGGTAAGTGAATGTGGGAACTACCAAAGTCAGGTGTACGAAGGATAACAAAGGTCCTTCTGGGCACTGCTCACATGCATTATGAAATGTGAAAATTTAATGTCTCCTTAAATTTTGATTCAGTCAACTCTAGATTATCTAGGGACTAATTAACCACTTTCTGGGTTAGCCAGTGCACAAAATAATAACACATAGGCATTTGTGGAAAAGAATATACAATACCCATAAAATCAGCAAAAAACATTGCCCCTTCGATGACTTCTGTTGCTTGGCTATGTAATAGCAAACGTTTACAAACCCTTTTCTGTGGAGAGATCTCACCCCTACCCCATCAATCAGCTGAGTAGACCCCTGAGTGCCTACTCCTGCCAAAGCTCTGGGGGTCCTGCTGGGACAGTGGATTCCAACACCCCAACAGTCAGACCTGTGGGAGTGCAGAAGGTAGGTAAAGAAGTGAAGGGAAGTAGGGGGTGAGGCAGCACTGCTCTCTGCCCGGTGCCTTCCTATAATCATAAACAGAAGGCTTGGCCAAGAAGTGGGCAATATTGGACTATAGTTACACTGTCATCTTATGGGAATGTACATAATGCTTCGTTTCCTCAACTACCTGAATATATATTTTTTTATTTTCAGATGTTTTTTGAAGATCAGTAAATGTATTTCAGAACATTGGTTGTAATGTTAACTAAATACATTTGCATTAAAACTCCTTTACAGTTCAGTTTGACTCTTTTTGTTTTAACAGTTATTTGGAGTTGTAAAGAGCTACTCCTCTCCCCTAAGGAAGAACTGTCAAATCCGAGAGGCACAGGAGCTTTATCAATTATAAAAGGTTACGGAAGCTATTATTTCTAATACCATCATCTTCATCATCATTATTAGCCACCAGACCTTTTAAAAGAAGTATCTCATGAAATAATAAAGTGCTTAAAAACATATGCTAGAATTCTTGTGCGCCTGTTGTAGGTTTTACAGATAGATGTGCTTGTTTTTTTTCTGTTGTAACAACAGTAAAATCTTAAATACTATGTACTCTACAATCTCAGTTTTTTTCTAACACTATTAACTTTTCAAAGGGCTTTGACACCTATTGAACATTTTGATGATCACAGCCCTATTAGATAAAGCAGATATTATGAACCCCATTTTCACACACAAACATTTAGACACAGAGGTTAGGTGACTATTAGTATGCTAAAGTCATGTGTATTCATAATGCCAGTGATGACATGGATATAGCAAAAGTCTTTGAAACTCAAGATGTTTACCACTTATCATGTTATCATTTTAATTATATGATTATTTGATTATTAACCACTTAGAATACTGAAATGTTTACTCTTCCGTAATTACAAGTTTTTCCAACAATGTCAACAAAATTCAGAATGAAGGAATTGAGAATTCATTCATTCTATCTGCAAATATTTGCTGAGTATCTATCTCTATGAGAGGTGAAGGAACCACTCAGGTGATACAAAGATCGTAGTTCTTGTACCCAGGAAGTTAAAATTGAGTAAAGATACGTACACATACAGCAATTATCCAGGTGAAATGAGATTAGAGGCACAATTACAATAGGAAAGAAGGGAACAGGAACTCAGAAGAGAAAGAGACATCACTTATGAATGAAAGTTCTACAAAGACGTCATGAAGCCATTATTGTAAAACCTCCCTAAAATCAGTTTCTTTTCATTTCTCTTTTATGACTATAGCATGACACTAAATGTTTGGTCAGTTAGTCTGGAAAATTTGTGTATCACTATGGTCCCTCTCCTTAGAGCCCCCCCACCATGAGTTTCCTACCCACCACACACACACACACACACACACACAGATACCCACATACACACAAACACACACACACACACACACACACTCCTCAACTCAATCAATTGCCCAAATTCTCTCCTTGACTGAGACTCTTGATTCTGCCAGCATTCAGGTGACCTCCACAAAAATCCCCTTGAAAGAGCCTGAGATCCCAGGGTCAACTGCAACTTTTCATTCTCACAGCTGAGACTGATCATCAGTCAAGCAAGGCACACCGAGACCTCTGTGACCCTTCTGAAATACAGCCTGCACATCCTCCGTGGAGCAGAGCACTTGACGCCTGCTTGCTTTTATGTCCCTGTAAAGGAATAAAGAGGAAACTGCCCCCTCAAAGTCCCAGGAGATAAAAGAGTGGGATTGGAGGTCACTACAGACCACAATTTTGGTCCTGAGCAAAGCAGTAAGGTCTGAATACCTCCAACTCTCCTTTGCAGACAATCACTCTGTCATCTGTCCCAAGTCAGAGTGCTGGGGTCCAGGGCTATTCAGAGAGTTGAAAAATCTCCCCATTAGGCAGAGGGCAAGGCCAGCCCTGCTAATGTCTAAAGAATGCTTGGCCCTGCATTTATGAGTGACCAGAGAGAGAGGAAAAGCTTTTTGACTGGGCTCGGAGTGTTGCAATTTGTCTCATTACAATTAAAATGCAATACAAAACCAAAGTACGTCCTTGTCCAATTTTAACTGTCCCTTTTCAAAAATCCTCTCTGACTGTCCCTGAGCATCTAACCTCCAAACAGGACCATCAGGCTGGGCAAAAGCTCTCCACCACACCCCCTCAGCCACAAGTCCCTGACCCCAGCTAGACTGGGATGCTTACGGAGTGCACCCCAGACAGCACATAAAAGAGAACTCTGTCCTGATTCTCCCTGCAATACACTTGCTCTACTAGCATTAAGTAAAAAAAATAATTTTGTTTGGCTCCTTAAAATTTAGAATGGCTTCTGGGATGACTCAAATAAGTGACGCTTCTTTAAAATGCTTTCTGGATAGGTTTCAACTGATGGCTCTTTCTCCTCTATGTCATTTTCACCATAGTAAGCAGAGGCTCTCAAAAATCATTTCACAGTTCTTAGTGCTACACTCAAATCTGAGATGTCTCTGTTCAAAAAACTGCCACTGTTTCAACTAAATATTAGGAGAGCCTGCTAAGGGCCTTAAATTGTGAGGGTAGAATGGAATCTCTTGGGTCACATCCTTCTGACAATCCTAGCTACCTCTATTCCTGGATAACAACAAGGGGACCCTTGAAAGAGAACACGGAAAAAAGGAAATATATTGAACATGCCCAGAGGGAAGGGGACATTACTTTACCTGGAACAGTGATTCTCAACCTTTTATCTGTCCCAAACTACCTGAGGTACAGAATACACACCAAGCAATAGCAGCAGAGGGAAACACACTTTTAACAGGGAAGGTTTGAAAAAGACTTTCTCAAACTGGATCAGCTGGCTGGGAATCTCTGGCTTTAAGAGAGAATTCGTGTATGAGTTAATTATGTGGACGTAAGCCTCATGGGTGTTTGGTTAGGTGTATATTTTGGTTTAGTCCCAGCTATTCATGGAACACCCTTGCATCTTGCTGCCTCCCAAATGTCCACCCAGCACCTGCTGCTGGTGTCCCTGCTGGTGACAACTTGAAGGGCCCACAGGATAAGGAGGTAAAGGTTCTAAGTCAGAGACTTAATTTGAGAGGAGCACTGTTGGCCCTCTGTATCCGTGGGTTCCGCATCTAATGATTCAACCAACCACAAGTTGAAAATATTAGAGGAAAAAAATAGCAATAC
>CAUYPO010029485.1:0-24886 GCA_963574435.1 Cheirogaleus major | reverse complement strand
GACCCCGTCTCTACTATAAATAGAAAGCAATTAATTGGCCAACTAAAAATATATAGAAAAAATGAGCCGGGCATGGTGGCACATGCCTGTAGTCCCAGCTACTCGGGAGGCTGAGGCAGGAGGATTGCTCGAGCCCAGGAGTTCGAGCTCGAGCAGAGCCTTGCTGTGAGCGAGGCTGACACCACGGCACTCACTCTAGCCCGGGCAACAGAGTGAGACTCTATCTCAAAAAAAAAAAAAAGAAAGATATTAGGTGGGCTGTAAACTCACCCTGAAGTGTAAATGGCTGGTGTCAGGTACTTTCTAATCAACCTGACCAATAAGGAGGTTTGAGCACCTGTCTGGCCCTACTGCGTCCCAGGAAAGAGATGCAGAGATTTTTCACCGGGGGACTGGGAGACTCTTTGCATGAGGAGGAGGAAGAAGGTTCCTGTGAGTGTTGAGTCTGGAGAGGCTTAGTCACCATGGTGAGGGGAAGGAATTTGGGAGAGGGAGCCAGAAGTCCCAAACAGTCTGGTTCACCAATGCCCAGGGTTTGCCCTGCAAACTCAGGGTCTGCAGGGATGGCCTCGTGGAGCGATTGGAGCCTGGCGGGGTGACAGGGGAGGGGGAATGCCTCCTGAAGGGGGCTGCCTGTGGCTTCCCTGAAGGCTCTGCAGGAAGGCCGGGGGCGGGACCAAGCAGCCTCTGTGTGTAGCAGACGAGCGGGGAGTCTGGGCTGGACCACGTGGGGGATCTCGTCCAGTAGCCAAGAAGCTGGGTAAGGCGAGAGGGAGGTGGCCAAGGGTGGAGGGGCAGCTCCTGCCTTGCTGGGTCCCTGCCATGGTCCTGAAGGCTCCGAGGGCCAGCAAGGTTAAACTCTGAAGAGCGGATGGGTTTGTTTCCCAAGAATGGATCTGCACCTCCAGGGCGTTCCTGACCAGTTGCCATGAGAGCTCATTTCACTCCTGCGAATCTCTGCGGGAAGTCTACGGACCCCGCTCTAGACGGAGGCTGAGCAGGCAGGACCTGAGCAGGCAGGACCGTGGCAGGGCCCAGCAGCCATCTGTCTCCTCCAGGGCCCTTAGGAGGCCTAGACTGAAGACCTCTACAAGAAAGCTGAACCCAGACAACAGGGCCACTGCCCTCCAGGCACAGCCCCTGGCACTATAGCAGGATGGGGTGAGGCTGCTGGAGGGAAGCTGGGGGGTCTACTCATCCTGGACCTAATATACACAGGGACCCCTCATCCCCTGCAGCAGCTAGGCCAGGGTGGGGAGATGCCAAGGAAAGGGCCCTAGAGAGGCCCTGCGGGCCTTGGCTGTGGGGTGCAGGAGAGGGGCGGAGGCGGATGAACCTGGGGAGGTGTTCCTTGGAACCGATTCTGCTCTCAGTGTTCTGGCCTCTGCTGCCTCGGCTGCGAGCCTGGCCACCAGGGATGATGCCTTTAGGGTCCTTGGGTCCCTGGGAGCTGACGCAGCTCATCTCACAGCGGGATCCCCGAAGGAGGCTGTGGGTGGCGGGTGGAGCACCCCTGCAGGGCAGTATGCCTGATGGCAGCAGGGGCGGGCCCTGGCCCCCCCAGGCCTCCTGCAGCGGGGGTGGCCTTTGCCCTGAGCCAGGAGCAAGAGCAGCCCCACCAGGGGCCAGCAGAGGTCAGAAGGCAGGAAGGACGCAGAGCTGCAAACAGACGTCTGGAGTGAGGCAGGAGGGTTAGCTTGGGCTTCCACACGGAGCTCGGCTTCAAGACATACCAGCTCTGAAACCTCAAACAAGTTACCTCCCCAGGGTTCCGAGTTCTCGCCTATAAAGGAGGAATATAGCAGCTGTGTCGGGAGGATCGGCAAGGAGGCCAGGAGGAGCTGCCCACCTGGACCAGGCTGGGTCCCAGGTGCTCACAGGCACCATTTCCTCCCCTCCCCCAGCTCCAGGCAAGGTGCTGGAAGGGAGGTGCATGAGGACTCAGAGCAGGGGCAGGGTTCAGTCCCCGCTGCCTCCCAAGACCCATGAGGTGCCTACCTTGGCCTGGCCCACAGCTCGTGCTCAGCTGCCCTGGGGCGCGGGTGTTCCAGGGGCCCTAAGACCACCCTGCTCTGCAGACCCTCTACCTCTACCTGAAAGGAGGGCTCTCTGCCTGGGTGGCAGATGGTGGCCGATGTGGAAATGAGGACAGTGTCTCTCCCACACATTCCTAAGGTCCAGGAATGGAAACCATAGCCAAGCACCTACCCCCGAGGGGCCCCCTCCTCCCTGATAAGCATGTGGGGTCTGGCACCCTGTCCTCCCTCATCCCAGACCCCTCGATGGGGCATGTTGTCCCTCGGCATTGGCCCCATGGGCTGGGAGGCTGGACAGGGAGCGTTGGGACAGGGTCAATATCGCTTCAGAGATGCACAAATGACTCAGAGGGCAGTGACTGGCCCAGGCGCGCTAAGATTCCAGTCCAGGTCTGCCAGCCACGAGGCCCTCATTCTTTCCTGCTCTGATGTGTTGCTGCCCTCAAAAAGGCGGCAGGATTCTGTTCCTCCCCAGTAACAGGGCAGGGCAGAGATTCAGTGACTGTTTGAAGCAGAGCAGCTGGTGGACCCTGGAGACCTTCTCAGGCCAGCATCACCTGGATAGCACGACCTGCCCACAGGTGCAGAGTCTCTGATGCTGTACATCCTCACCTGGGCCCCGTCAGCCACAGGGGCTGGGGGAGCAGGAGGCAGTGCGCACAGGGCCTAGAGGCTGGGCTCACGAACTACCGCTAAGAGCAGACCCAGACTGTGTGGCTCCCTATCCAGGATCTACCCCTGATAGCTCTGTGACCTTAAGTGACTTAGTTTGATGCACCTTAGCGTCCTCATCTCCAAAACAGGGATGAAAGCAGAACCTTCCTCACAGGGGCATCATGCACACTGAATTAGCATTTACTATAGGTAAAGTTCTTAACGCACTGCCTGGCACCTAGTAAGTGCTAAGTGTCTGCCTGAAAGCTGACAAAAGCACGGCTCAGAGAGGCCACACAGGGCAGGGGATGGACGGAGGTCTGAGGCCTGGCCTTAGACTCCAAGGCCCCTCCCACCCCCAGCCCCTTGCAGCTCACCAAGGGCAGATGGCCAGCCCCTGACTCTGAGTGCAACCCCCCAATCTACAAACACCCACCCTGCAGTCCTCCCCTACCCCCCGCCCCCGGCAGAGGCTCTTCAGGGAATTATTTCTCCCAGACTCTAAGGAATGTTATTTTCTCTTTACTTGGTGTATAGATTACTCATTTTCAGTCCAGCTTTCAAGTGGCCTCCAAGATGAGCTCTGATTAAATTCCCATAAAACCACAGACAGGAATGCTCGGTCTGTGGCATGCACAACCCTCACCAAGGAGGCCTGGTGTCCAGGACAGGCCATCTGTCACCTGCAGCCCATGTGTGGGAGCTTCGGGAGAGCCACCCCTCAGCCCAAAGTCAACAGAGCTGTCAAGGACCTCTCCAGCCTGTTGTCCTGTGGCCCGAGACCCTCCAGACCTGCTGTCCCTGGGGAAAGAGCACAAACCCAGGCCACCCAATCATGGCCCGGATGCCTTCTCGCACATGGCTGCAGCCAGTTCCGGAGCCAGCTAGAGTCTTGCCCAGAATCGCCCAGCCTGGGGTGGCGACTGGCCTTGTTGTTTCCATCTCTGGACCCTGGCCCTGTGTGGCAGAGTGAGCAGCCAACGGAAGACACGGCCTGCAAACACATGCCAGGCAAATCAGTTTGTCACTGAGGGTTCCTCCCTCCCTCCCCCATGCCTGCACCAGGCAAGACTTAATTTCTAGGAGGCTTCTGTGAGTGGTTTGAAATGCATCCAGGCTCAGCGTTGCCTTTGCCTCTGCCTAAGTGACGTGGATGTGGGTGCAAGCGTGTCCCCCAAGTGGCTGCCTCTGAGAAGCCGTCATCTATAAGAGAAAACCGAGGGGCGTGTCCCTCTGCAAGCCTCCAGGCCTCTAGGTCTCCAGCAGCTATACAGATGCGACTGCCACAAGGTCACAGGCTGAGGCCACACCCCTGGCCATCCAGAGGAGGAACTGTCATTCCAAGGTCTTCACCCATGGGAAAGGTGGGTCCTCAGGCAAGGGCCCACGTCTTGGGAGGTGACATGGCAGACAGCTCACAATTCTACAAAACTCACTCCAGCCCTTTCCTCCCACGGTGACAAAACAACCAAATTTTAGCTGGGCACATGGCTGTCCAGAACAAGGACTGATTTCCCAACTACCTTGCAGCTCAGTAGGTGACTAATTCTGGCCAGGGATGTAAGAACAGAATGTCATGTTGTAGCTTCCAGAACCCTTCCTTAGACGACAACTAGGGCTTGTTCCCCTTTGCTTCCTTGTTCTTAGTTGTGCTGTCCATCCTACTGTCTAGATCTTGGATGCGAGGGCTGGTAGTTCAGCCACCATCTGGCCCAGAGCAATGACCCTGCTCCCCTCCAGGCTCTGACTTAGATGAGGCAGAGCTCTGGGAACGTGGGATTGCGATGGCACTGACCAAACGCTGCCCAGAGACCCAGACAGGCAGGGCCGCGAGCTCCAGGAGCAGCCCTCACCCGCCTCCCTGATGTGGAAGGAGAGGGAGAGGTTCTCCACGCAGGCGCTCTGCAGGGAGACAGATGGCCCATCCGAGTGTGGACGCTCGGGGCAAGTGCTCCGCCTGCTATCCTGGGATGGCCTCCCCATGAGCCATGGCCCTCTCCCCACCCCCACTACAGAGCAAGGGGCCCTGGTCATCCCCTCCCCCTGCCCATCAACAAGGACCCAGGCAGCCCTGCGGCAGCCTCCGGCCAGCTGTTCCCTGCAGCCACTCAGGTTCTCTGAGAACAGGGAGAGCAGCCTTAGCAGGAGGGATGGTGACAACTCAGGAAGTCTTGCCAAGCCCCTTCTCCCAACACAAAAGCAGTGTCACTTAGATTGCTATTATTATCTGAGGGAACTTCAAGGGTAATTATGGTCATTTACCATATGCCTAAAAGGGCTGCAGGCCTCCAGGAATAGCAGGGAGTGGGTGGGAGGAGGGCCCAGGATGCACCTCCCGGGAAGCCGAGCTGCCTCTGCAGAGGGCAGGGGAGGGACCCACCAGGGACCCACCCAGCTGGGGAAGGAACAGCCCCGCTGGCGGGCAGCCCCGGGGTGGGCAGGAAAGGGCTCCAGGAAGTCCCAGCCTCCGACCGCCCTCCTGGAAGAATGCAAGCCCAGGCTTAGCACACACGATAAGCAAAATCCAGGGTGCAGCACTCACGGCCCACCCAGCCAACACTTCCTGCCGGTCTAGGACTGAGCGCCCAAGTGTGCGCTAGGCTTTGGCCAACAAGTTCTCGCTGGATCTCAAGGGGACTGGACCCTGTCCTAGATGCCCCATACCTCTCCCCTGCTGGGCAGCTCCTGAACTTTCTAATCAACTGAACTGAGACATTCCCTTGTCCAAAGATCCTGACCTGTCCCCTCAGGCCCCCAGGAGAAACCACACTCCCGTGTCTGGCAAGCAGGCGATGGAGCTCCCGGCTGCCTACTTCTGGGCCTGCCTTTCCTCATGCTGTTCACACGCTGCCTCCTGTGCCTGCCGCAGTCCAGCAGCATCGCCGGCTCGTGCTCCCTGACCACACTGTGCAGGCTCACACCCCGAGCCCCGGCCCTGATTTTCTTTCCTGAAAACCTGAGACACTCTAAGACCCAATCCAGACGCTTGGGCCCTGCCGTCATGGTAGCGGTAGCTTCAGCAGCTGCTGCTCCTGGGTGACCCGGTGGGCCAGGCACCGTGCTAAGTGCTCTACAGGTGTCATCCCAATTATCCCGATAGCCGTGATGAACCAGTTATTACCCACATCTTCCAGACCACAGGCAGAACTGGAGTCAGTGACTTGTCTGAGACCACACGACTAGCACGTGCCCAGACCCACACCCAACCTCACTCTGTCTCCCTCCAAACCCTGTCCTTTTAGTTCTGACAAAGCCCCTCGCAGCACCTTCCCGAATCCCTCCAGATGCGTCGCTCTTCTGATGGACTTGTCCAGGACCTGTGACGTGGCTGCTGACCGACCGTCTTCCTCCGCCAGTTGGGCCTTCTCGTATTTTAATACAATCTCCGGTCCCTTCATAGTCAGTGTCCAACAAACACGCCTTCTGGAAAGAGGCTGCTGTCCTCCCAGAACCAACATTTGGCCAAAACATCACCCACAGCAGACTGAGGTGAAGACGGTCCAAAGAGGGGACGTTCAGAGAGAACGTCACTGCAGCTCTTTCTCTCCATCTGGACTCTGGATGGACGCAGGAAAGGAACGCAGAGGGAGGGGAGGTTGACGGCGGAGACTGACCACGGCAGGCCGTGCAAGAAGGCCGGCTGGTGTGCAGAGAAGGTCTGTCCACATGGGGCCCAGGATGACACCCACATTCTCTACACCCTGCTGGTGAGTGTCGGGCACCCAGCGAAAGAGACCTGGAGGCTCCTTTCGGGACAGCCGGCCCGGTAGCCCGCTCTCCCGCAGGGCACTCCTCAGAGAAAGGACCAAGGGCTCACCAACGCTCGGGACCAAGGTCCTCAGTTGCATCCACGTCAGGTGCTTGCTAGATTCACGGCACCTCTGGCCATGGGCACGAAAGTCGAGCTTAGTGGGTAGGAGCTGGGGAGCCTGAGCCAGAGAGACCTGGAGGGCTGCTGGCCTGGCCACCTGTACGCTGTGTGGTGTCGGCACATCTGCTAACCTCTCAGAGCCTCTGTGACTCATCTGCAAAATGGGAAGGATGGTGGTGCTCACCTTTAAGAGCAACAAAAGAGAGAGTATGGGGAGAAGGCCTAACCCAAAGCCAGGTACACAGCACATACCCAATAAATGCTGCTCTCGTATTCCCACGACTGTCCCCTTGCAGAGGGGCTCTTTCTGGCCTTGTAAGCCCAGCTGGACCCGCTGGTCCCACCATCACAGGAGATGATGCCTGGGGCCAAGTTACCACCCAGGTCAGGGCTCAAGGCAGCCAGGTTAGGCCACGGTCATGGTTTATATGGCAGGGAGCAGGGACTGCCCCTCCCGGCCCTAGGATGAATCCTCATGCAGCCCCAGGGCTGAGACAAAGCACGTCTCCTTCAAACTAACAAGAGCCCTCAGCAGGGAACACAGCAGGCAAAGAGAGCTAGAAGGTTACCGTTAACATGAATCTTTCCAAAAAGTCCTTCTCACATAAACAAACACCTTGAAAAGGCAGCCTTCACTTCTCTGGAGCTGCCTGCACCCAGGGTGGGGAGATGAGTCCCCAGGGACAAGAGCTTGCAGCTGGCAGGAGAAGCTCACAGCTAAGAGGGAGGCTCCCACATGTGAGAACAGAGTGTACCCCGCGAGGTCCAGCAGCCATGTCACATGTCTCCGTGTGTTTGATTAAGGGCACTTCATTTCCGTCTGTCTCCTTGGCCCGGCTGCATAACTCCACTCGCCTCCGAGCCGCTGAGCCGTCTACACACACTCTGCTCTCTGACCACTGTGTCATCGGGACACTTCCTCACCACCTCATGGGCTCAACACAGCCCTCAGAGGCACTCTCCCAAAGAGCATGCTGAGGTCACAGGAGGACAATGAAAGGACCTCCCTGGAACGACTGCCCTCATGGGACTCAACTGCTTCCTGTCCCAATGTCCCAAAGTACCTAACGAGCTGAGACCCTCAGTCCCCGCTTCACACGATGGCCTGCCGTGGACGGCGAGCCACACGCGTCCATACCTTCCATGTAGGCCTCAATCTTCCGGATGAGCTCATAGGACTTGGAGCGGTCAAGCAGGGTCCTGATGGCAGGGAGGGGGTCCAGGACGATGGTCTCGGGGTGCGCATCGATGTATTCCTGAAAGAAAAGCACGCTCCTGCTTAGAGACCAGAGGCAGCGCTGAGCAAGACGTTCCCCTCGAGCCCTCCAAGCCCCCAGCCCACGCTCCCCCCAGCCCACCAGCCCTGACTGCAGGGTGGGGCGTCACATCACGTTGGAGGGGCCCGTCAGTGCACCCCAGCCACCGGGGCTGCAGCCTCGGGAAAGGACACGTGACTCCGAGTCGGTCAGTGCAGGGTCAGGCTCGGGGCTCTTGCTGAGAATGCTGGGAGGAGCGCGCTCTTGGCCTCACGGAGGAGAGGGGAGCACAGAGGCCGGGCGCTGAGCGCAGTCACCTCCAGGACTTAGAGGCCTGATGGAGGCGAGGCTCAGAAATGGAGCTGAGAAAAGGAGAGCAACCAGGTTCCGGTCAGGTCGTTTGATCCCTGGATAAAGCCTCACCTGAAATCAGCCTGCTGCATGTGCCGATTGAGCTCAACGAGTGGTGGCCCAGCACCCTGCACTGGTAAGGACCCTGCGTCAGGGCCGGGGGACAGTGGACAGAGGCTGAGAGTCATCAAGTCTGTGGGAAGGCGTGGCAGAGAGAAATGCGCCACAGGGCAGCCACTGGCCACCAACACTCAAGTATTTCACTTCAATACCTACTAGTTTCATGGTAGGCACTAAGGAAATGCAAGAGAAACTCTGAGAAAAATCATAGTTTTTAAGACATTTATTATATTCGTCGGGAAATAACCCTAATTTACATGGGAAAAAAGATACTTTAACGATAACAAAATTCAATAAAATACAGGACAAAATGTTTGTAGAAAAACAACAGGCGGAGAGACAGAAAAGCCCCAGGGATCCTGGCACTGCCACTTGTCCCCTTTTGTGACAAGCCACCTGGGAAGGCCAGAGCAACTTGGGCAGATACAGTAAATGAGACCATCCCTCTGGCTCTAAAACTCTGATCCTAAGGACAGAACTGTGGAACACTGGAGTGACCAGAGAGGGTCTCCAGGGAAAGGCCGGGCTCGAGGAAGCCATTCCCCAGCTGCTGTGGGTTGAATGCACCCCCCAAACACACGTCCAAGTCCCAACCCTCTGGCACCTGTGACTGTGGCCTTATTTGGAAAGAGGATCTTTGCAGATGCAATCAAGTTAAAGTGAGGCCATGCAGGATATGTGTGGCCCTAACCCACTGACTGGTTTTCTTATAAGATGAGGGTCATTTGGACCCAGACAGGCAGGGACAAGGCCATGTGAAGACAGGCACTGAGTGATGCCTCTACAAGCCAGGGAATGCCACAGATTGCCACCACTCGCCCGAAGCTAGGAGGGGCATCAACAGATTCTACTCTGGAGCCTCCAGAAGGAACCGCCCTACTGACTTCCTGATTGAGCCGTGTTGGCCTCCCGAACTGGGAGAGGACCAGTTTCTGTTGTGTTAAGCCCCCGAGTTGTGGGGCTTGGTCACAACAGCCCTAGGAGAACAATACACCCTCCGAAGTCACCCACCGCCCCCACCCAGTCCACGGCTCCAGGCTGTGAGGGAGCAAAGGTGGGGGACACACCCACGAGGCTTCTTTTCTAGTAAACCTTACCAACAAAAAGAAAGATCCATTTGGAATTAGTTTTTTAGCAGTGAACTTACTTTGGTTCCTAGTAATCATTTTTAAGAGCTCTCAACAGGAAAGCCAGAAATTCATACCCACTCTTAGGCTGAAATCTCTCTCTTTGTATTTTGTGCCAGAGTACCTGGCTATTGGCTCTTTTCCCTCTTTTTCTCTGGATGTTGAAAAAATCCCTCCGTCCCTAAGTGGTGGCCGGCATACCCTCCGGGGTGGCCTCACATCCCCCCTCCTGTGATTGCAGGAGACCTACCCGCTCCCGCGCCTCAGCGGTGCCTATCTCCGCACACGCGTGCTGCGGGCCGACGGCAGGAGCAGCGCCTCTACGGCTCCCCCTCCCCCGTCAGAGACACGACTGGCGGCGCGTGGACTCGACCCCGACCAGCTGCCTGCACAGTCCACAGCTGCTGCCCGCTCGGAGTGCGGGGCCCAGCCCAGAGCTCTCCCTGAGGCAGAGTTTATCCAGAGCTGCCGTCGGGCCACGCGGTCCTGCCAGTTCCCCACCCCGCCAGTCTCAGCCGCACCCTCACAAGAACCCCTGCCTCTCATCTGGGGGCTCCCCACGGGCAACCATCTTTCTTGGCCCCATTCCTTTATCAGAGTTTGTTCCCCTGAACCTGGTCTGTGCTTCCACGAGACCATGTCATGCGTGAGACCCTCCCCACATGAATGTATGGGATCATGTTAGTATCACAATGTTAAAACGTCATCTGCTCAAGCTGCCCGTCTCTGGCAGTGCTCCGGGCACCGTGCGGGGTGCGGCACACAGGCGTACGCTTCACTCCACCGGACCTACGTGTAATCCTGGCCAGCCGCAAGCCTCTAGGCAGGAACCGAAGTCAGTAACTCAGCTGTCCTCACTCCCTGCCCCTAAACACACCAGGGAGCAGCCTGGGTCACAGGAGGGCTATGTGACCAGGAGCCAAGAAACCCAGGCGCCCAGAGTTATCGATTCTCCCTGTCACCTTCAGGTGAGCCACTGGGCTGTCTGGGTCTTCTCACCTGTGACATGAGCAGTTACTGCAGGTGACCTTTAAGGTCCTTGTAAAGGTGGCCTCACATTCTGCGGGTCTAAATTGACCGAGAAAATCAAGCGCGGTGTTTGTAAAGGCAGACAGCCTTCAAGGCTGCAGAGGGGAGCTTTTCTAGAACGGGAGGGACTGCTGATTGCTAAATGTATCGCAGGAATGGCAGGGCCACCCACACGCTCCCACCTTCCTTCGACGAGGAGGCAATGTTGGAGACACTCGCTGGGACGGAGGCCCACCTCTCCCCAGCAACGGAGCCCATCCAGGACACGGCCATGCTCCCTCCTCCCCACCGACACCCCCAGTGCCCCGAGGAGGGTGTCCGCTCAGCTGCTGAGCAACACGAACCTGATTCTGGTTCCACGATTTCAAGTTAGGGCAGTGACCTTTGCAGAGTGAACGCAGAGTCATTAACACGTGAATTTAAGCCAAGCTCATGAAGGAAAGAGGCTGCATGAAACCAAAGGGGAAAATGTCTGAAAATGAAAGCATCAGGCATTGTTCCCCAACACGATCCCTTCTGGGATGGAGACGGAGAGGACAAAGCGTTTTTCCAATCACCCTGCTATCCACAAGTGTTTCCTTCCAAGCTTTTCAGCGTATCTACTAGATCGAAGGCCTCATGCATTTTTCACAAGTCTCTCAGAATTACCAAACAAACTGCTGGAAGGGTGCGCGCCCTGTACCATCTTATCAGCACTCGGAGGAAGAAAGGCCCAGACCATCTCCATGGCGAATGGTAAACACCCGTCCCCTTGGGGGCCTGCCCCCCCCAGCACACCCGGAGAGGGATCCTGGGAGCTAGCAAGGGCAGCCCGGCTGTAAGCAGGAACTGACAGCGGGGCCAGGAGGGCCAGCGGGAGGGCTGCAAAACACCTGCGACAGAGCCCAGCCAGGTGCTGCCCGGAGCACAGCGCTCCCAGGCTTTTTTCAGATGTTCCAAGCCCCCGGTGTGATGCCCACAGGGGCACCCGGCCCTCTGCTGGGCTGGCACTGAGAACCTGAGCCAAAGGAGGACAAGACGGACATCAGAGATACGATTTCCTATGCAGTCCTGCAGGTGGGAAGTGAGTGGGGAGTGAGGCACAGGGATTCTCCTATCTAAGAGAAAATGTCATCAGAAGTCTCGAGTTCAAATCCTGCCTCTGCCATTTACTCTTGTCTGGAAACAAGAAGCTGGAGTTAATGCTCTGAGCTCCTCCTTTATTCGAAATGGACATTTTACACAGGAGGACAGAACTTCCTGCTACCCAGGTTGCTCCCTGCTGTGTTTAGGGGGGGGGAGTGAGGACAGCTGAGCGTCTTCAGTTCATGACTCTGTGCGCACCACAGAGACGACAGAGTGTGTAGAAACAGAAATGGAAAGGATTCCCATTATTCTACAACACTCGGACTCTTCCGGGAAAACCCAACCGAGACGTTCGGCTCACCTGGCCTTGCCCATCCAGCAGAGCGAGGGGCAGCCGGGCTGTTCTGGCCTGTGCACGTGTCCCGGCTGGTACCCGGGGCAGGACACCACCCCCCACCCCACGGCAGCCAAGGTCCAGGCTGTGACCCTCCAGGAATTCAGTTTTAGAGATGCACACTAAAACTACTCACAGATTAAGTATGACGTCTGGGATTTGCTTTAAAACAAGCCGGCCGGTACGGGGGTAGAGAGAAAAGTAGGCGAGGTAGACATGAAATGAGTGGCCACAAGCTGCTGACTCGTGAAGCTGGGAGATGGTGCCTGGGAGTGCGTGACAGCACTCTCCCTTCTCAAATATTCTTAACTTTTCCGTAATACAAAATGTGAGAAAATTGGTGGAGAGGTAACTAGGTCTTCCCCTTCTTCTACCTTGCACCCCATCTGTGCCAGGAATAGATTTAACACATCAACATCGCCTTTCAAGAAGGAACAAGAGGCAGCTACAAAGACAGGAAACACGATGAGACATTAATTATGGTGGAGATGATAAATAAAAATAATCATAATCAAAAATCATTTAAAAATAAAAACCATGGCCGCTTACCGGGGACCTGCTATATGCACACTGCTGGACAAAAGGGTTTCCAATAACCTCTTAATATAAAAATCTTAATGGGGAAGAGCTCACACTATAAAACTCTTAGAAGAAAACATTGGCATAGATCTTCATGACCCTGCATCAAACAATGGTTTCCTAGACGTGCTACTAAAAGCATAAGCCAGAAAAGAAAAAAAAAACAGATAAACTGGACGTCATCAGAATTAGAGACCTCTGTGAGTCCCAGGCCGCCACCTGCTTGCAAGCCGGAGCTCTGGAGCAAGGGCCCGCCTGTCAGAGGCGCCAGGGCACTGACCGACCTCTGAGCTAGGACGTGCACAACCGGGGCGCGGCAAGTCTTGCGGCACCCTCACCTGTGCGTGGCTCCTCCAATAGCACCGCGAGCGTGGCAGGGCTTCTCCCTGTTTTTCTCAGGACCCTGAGAGTTTTGGTCAGAGACACGGTCCCCGGCTCAGCCCTGCTCACTCTAGCAGCGTGTTCCCTCTGACTGGGCAAGCTCCTCACCACAGTCAGGACCCAGGGGCCGAAACTCTGCCCACCGGGCTGTGTGAGCCTCAGAGCCCGGCGGGCACCGTGGTACCCTCCATGGCAGGGCTGGGAAGTTCTGGCTCAACAGGCTGCTTGGGAGAGGTCTCCTCTGGGGCGTGAAGAAGCTGGCAGCGGGGCAAGGGGACCACACGGAGCGCTGGAAGCCCCTTCTCCTTGCTGGGCCTCAGCTTCCTTCTCCAACAAGAAGGACACCCAGGAGCCAGAGGCCACCAAACCCAGCTGAAATTCTGCCCTCCGCACCGCAAATCTAGGCCTCCCTCATCTGTAAATGAAGTTTGTAATAGTCCCACCTCACAGGATTTTCTTAAAAACAACTTTACTGAGATATAATTCACATACCGTGCAATTTACTTAGAGTCTACAACCCAAGGGTTTTTAGTACATTGACAGAGTTGTGCGGCAGTCGGCACACTCAGCTCGAAAGGAAGCCCGCACCCTCCCACTGTCGGCCCCACCTTCCCCTTCTTACAGTGTCACGCCCAAGGCCTCTGCAATGCACCTTGTCACCCATTGAAACACAGGTTATGGGACTGAAGCGCTTTTAACCCCCAGGAAGACTAAGGACCAGTTGGAATCTAAGTGCTGGAGAACTTCGTCCGCAACCCGGCCAGGCAGGTCTGGAACATCAGGCCGAGGACCAAAGCCTGGGGCCAGCGGCAGGAGGGCGCACAGAGGACCGGAGCCCCCGGATCTCCCTGGGCACCAGTGGAGGGGACCCCTACCCAGAGGCCTCTGGGCAGCCTGCTATAGGAAAGGCGGCCTTCTGGGCAGTCACAGCGCAGCAGACATCCGTGAGCGACTCTGACACGGCTCCAGGGTGAGAGCCAGCCTGGCCAGCTGCTCTCAGGGAGCCCCTACTCTCCAAGGAGGGAGGGTCAGGGAGCAGCGTGGAGAGCCACGTGCAGAGCTGGGAAGGCGAGCCAGGTGCCAGACCTTGGGGGCCCTCTGCCAGGTGTGCTACATGTTAACATGAAGATGCAGAGAAGCACGGGTGGGAGGTACGAGAAAGCAGCGGGGGAGGGGGAACCAGGCTGCAGAAAGCCTATCTCCTGGTCTGATAACTAGCCTCCTTCCTCCCTCCCAGAAGCCGGTGTCTCCTGCCCTGGGGAAGAGGTGTCACACGGAAGGACAGGAGCTCTGCAGTGGGGTGGGGAGGGGAGCTCACAGCACAAGGCAGAGCAAAGGGTTTCCTCCCACCCGTCTGTTGGACCGATCCTTGCTGCACATAGCACTGGCGTCTAGGCCGTGAGGACATGATTTCTGAATCCATTTATGTTTAAGACTTTAAGGTGGCCCCATGATCCCCTTGTTCCTGGTGTTGGTGTCCTTGTATAACACCTTCCCCTTGAGGGAGGGTGGGACCTGTGACATGCTTCCAGCCAAGATATATGTTGTATGAGACTCCACCTCCCTGCTCCCCCTACAGCTGGCTTTGAAGACGCAAGCACCATAAAGCAAGTGGGCCTTGTTGGAGGTGCCCATATGGTCAGGAACTGCGAGCGGCCCCTGGACACTGAGGGCAGCCCTGAGAGAGAAACGGAAAGCCTCCATCCAGCAACTGCAAGGAAATGGATCCTACAAGCAAATGAGGGAAGCAGATCTTCTCTCAGTTGAGCCTCTGATGAGACCACAGCCCTGGCCAACACCTGGACTGCAGCATGGTGTGACCTGGCAGGTCAGCTAGCCTATGCTGAGTGTCTGACCTACAGAAACTGTGAGATGTTAAATGTGTGTCATCCTCAGCTACCACATTTGCGGTGACTTGTCACGCAGCAAAGGAGACCAGAAGAGTCCCCGACTGCTGTTTCCCTGTGTGGGCCATGTGCAGAAGGCAGGAGATGCAGCAGTGTTGACAGACGTTGTTCACAGCGGTGCTGCTGAGTCGTGACAGTACGAAGAGAAAGAATGGAAAGGAAAACAGCCCTGGAGAGCAGCAGGAGCTGTGGGTGGCTCTGGGGCACTGACTGCTCTGCTGCTGATCCTGGGCTAGGTATATGGCGTACTCAGCTTGTGGAAATCCATCAAGCTGTTCATTTACAAATACATCCAGTTTTCTATGTGCATATTTTATTAATGCTTCAATTAAGGGGAAGAAAAAGAACAAAAGCACTGGCCTCAACACCACGGCCCTGCCCTGCCGCGCGGGCCTGCCTTGGGTTTGCTTCTTAGGGACCCCAGCCTCTCCCCCTAAACTCCATGGGATTCCAGAATCCTGGCCATTGCCGGGCTCCACAAGCAGATACACATCCACACTCAAGATGAGCCTGGCAGGCCACCCCAGGAGGACGCTCCAGGCTGAGTCCTAAGACCCACTAAGTCAGGGCTTGAGTGCTCAGTGAACACTCGGCCACCAAATGAATACCAGGGAAGGTGCCCCCGGTGAAAGAACTGAAATTGCTTCTTTATGGCTGTTGAAATTACTCACGGGGCTTTTGTGGGAAAGGAAGCGACCTTGAACACACTCAGTACAATCTCATTGCCTGGCTGCTCCTGAGAGCACAGCCTGGCCCGGCCCAGCCGGCTGATGGCCAGAGACGGCCTACCAGCAGCTCTTCCCCGCCCCGCGCTGGGTGAAGTCCAGGCACCTCTCGTTCCTTGGCACCCTGCCAGGGGTTCTGCCAAGAGTCCAGGATACGTTATTAATATGTTCACCACACACGGGTCATGGTGCTATACACCGTGTAGGAACACGGTTTCCCTGGCAACAACTGTGTGCAGTAGGTCCTGTTGTCAGCCCCATTCGACAGTCAAAGAAACTGGGCTCAGAGCACCTCAGTGCTTGGCCAGGGCTCTTCCAGTGGTCCGAACCCCGGGCCCTCTGGCTCCAGAGCCCTCCCAACCCAGGGTCCTCTCTGGCTCTCTGTCTCTGCATCTGTTCCCAGCCTTGAGCAAGACAAATGAACACCAATGGAAGAGAGACGCCTCTCAGTAGAATAAATATTAAATAAATGACACGACGGGAAGTGACAGTCCGCTGTGGCCTGTGTGAGGAGGGTCCCCATGGCGCGCAGGCAAGAGCACGTGCAGGCCCCTCAGCAGCTTCAGGGTTGGCACGGTGGTGGCACGCAGGAGGACCACAGGAGGACTGCAGCAGGCCCCGCAGAGGGAGGACTAAGGGACTGCAACAGTGTCGAGGGCAGCCGTACCTTCAAAGGCACAGTATGGTTCTGCAGAGAGCGTGACCCGCCCCTGGGAAGTCAGGGGCACGTGCAGGTGAGGAGGTGAGCCGCGCCGAGCAGTGCTTTCTGGGGAGGACAACTAATGAGCACTCTCCGCAAACCACCGATGCAGTGACATCAACCACTCTCGATGAACTTGGCAACAACGAAGGCCAGGGTGAAACATCCCCCAGGCAAAGCCTTCCCGGCACCTCCCAGAACATCTGCCTTTTGGTTACAGCTCACAGAAAACCACACACCACAGACAGCCCTGGGAAATCCACACTAGGCGGGGTGCCCTGGTGCAACAGAATGTGCCAGGCAGCCAGGTCCGGCACAGGGCTGGAGCTAGAGATTCACGCAGGTCAACCTTGAAGGTGGTTGGAGGTGGACTCTCCAGGGCCAAGAGGAGTTTGTGGCCGCAGCCCGCATACACCAGGGGCAGGACCGCCAAGCCTAGCCACGCGGGGTGCCATTCACCAAGTCCACCACTGAGCTGTGCAGTGTGCAACCTGTGTGACAGTCCCTGACTGGTCAGCCCAGCCTTCCAATCCCCAGCAGACCATCTTTCAGCCTGGCTGCACCTGGCCCCACTCAATCCCAACATACAGATGCTGAGGCGCTGTGCAACTGAGACAAAGCCGGGTCAGGAAGCTTGAGCTGAAGTCCTAGAACTGCCATCAACTTTGTGTGTGTTTCTGAAGGTCACTTAAGTCATTTGTATCTGAGTTTTCCCACCTGTAAAATGAGAACGTCAGGAAAACTCATTTACAATGTCCTTTCTGACTCTAAAGTTGTAGATCCCTTGATTCTGTGATGTGAAGAACAAACCAGAAACGGGCCCTCGAGCCCCTGAACCGAGGTGGATGCCACCGCATGCCCAGGAGCCAGGGCCTGCTGCCCTTGGAGCACACGCTGCACAGTGACCACGTGGGTCCCGGTCACCTGAGGCTGGCGAGACAGGTGCCCCAAGGTGAGGGCAGGGCCAGCAGGGTAGGTGCGCAGTCCGCAGCTGCGCATCAGTGACAGGCGTCGGCCACCAGCCGGAGCGAGACCGTCTCCGAGGCTGCGGTTCCCTGGGTCTGTGTCTTCCGGACTTGGTCCTGGTCTGTCCAGGGCATTTCCTCACTTCCTACTCCTTTCCTGACTTCTCTAAAACGGCTCCTCGAGAGAGCTGAGCTCTCCCATCGGCAGACACTGTGGTCTTAACCCAGCCTTGTTTGTATTCTGGAGAGATCTCTCGTGTCTGAGCACTCAGACTGAGGCCTCCCGGAGAGGACGAGAGCAGAAAGAGTGACAGCCCCTGAGAAGAGCCAGACACAGAGACAGGGTGTGTGAGAGTGCATGCCTGTGTGTCGGGGGAGGGAGGCTGCCACCCATTCAGCTCCAGAGCAGCCACGTCCTGCCCACCCTCACGGGGTCTCCTATGCAGCAGATGTGGAGCTCAGTGGAGGTGACAGGGCAGGGGGTGTTGACATGGGGGGTGTACACGAGTTGGGGGTTCTTGAGACCACTGGCCTGAACCACCAAGGGTGCAAGCGTGGGCCAGGAGGAGAAAGGGCACTCCAAGTAGTGGGGACAGCAAAAGCAAAGGCCTGGGGTGAGGGAGCCCAGCACACTCGAGGGCCTGCTAGGCGCCCGGCATGGCTGGGGCAGACGCAGGTCTCAAGGGGAAAGGTTACATTAAGGCAGAGGGCAGGAGACAGCTGGACACACACCAGCTGAGAAGGTTGGACTTGGTCCTAAAGCAACAGGGTCCTGAGCTAGGGAGTGACGGGGACAGCTATGAGTTACAGAGAGAATGGTCCGGCAGGCTGCAAGGCCACGGATCAAGCTTGGAACAGATGAGGCCTTGGCAGTATGTCAGGCACAGCGCTGGCCTTCGGGGCATGTGTGCTGGACTTCCCTGCCTGGGACAGATTGATGGACTGCCTTGACCTTTTGCATAGTATCATCTCTGTGATTTGGTAGAGCTGGCAGAAAGAAAATTACAGCGCAATCTGCCCTTAGGCCTGTTTGCTCCTCGGATCCGTTACTTAAACCCACAAGCTCAGGCTGGAGCGGTCAGACCCTCACGGCACGGGGAGTGTGGCAGGGAGAGGCGGAGCACGGGCACATGGCACAGACAGGTTCAAGGTCCAGGCAAGCTGAGCAAGGCTGGCAAGACATCAGTGTCCAGTGGCAGAACCAACAGACAAGAGGGGATTGCTAGGATCCTGGCACCCTCAGACGGTCTGTGACCAGGCCAAAACAAACTGATTAGAAACGCCTCACCTCCTAAGAAGTGGAGGAAAGTGGAGCAGCACTTGGTCGGTGGGAATGTAGCTGGTACAGCCCCTACGGACAGAAATCTAGCAACGGCCAAAACTAAGAAGTGCAAACTCAGCATTCCTATTCCTAGGTATGTATCCTGCAGAATTCTTCATGTGTGTACACAAAGATATATCTGCCAGGGTATTCACTGCAGCGTGTTTCTAAAACATGATGAGAAATCTCCTAAACATACATCACAGGGAACTAGCTAAGTAAAGGATGTTAAGGCCGTTTAACGTGCAGCCGTCAGAGAGAATGAGGCAGCTTGCAAAGACAGTTATGAACTCACTTCCAAGACACAGCCCACAAAGCAAAGGTCAGCGGGGCGCAGGAAGGCCGTCTGTGTTCAGTTACACAGGACCCCAACCCCACTGAAAAGGCTCAAGGCCCTGGAACCAGTGGCTGCCCCCTAAGAGGGGACGCTCTGTTCACAGATCTGTTCCGCATGCCACCCAGCACAGGACTGCTGAGAGCCGGGCAGAGGAGCCGCAGAGAAAGCCACACCCGTGGAATCCACCAGACTCACAGTCCACAGGCTGCCTGGGAAACTCCTCGTCCCAGGCCGGACGGGCGGTGGCAGAATGCTGGGGCACTCGAGGAAGCTGCCTTGGAGCAGAATGCCAGCAGCAACCCACTCCCTCCCTGGTGGTGAACAGATGTCACAGAGTGAAGACCCAGGCCCCAGTCTCCAGGATGAGCTGTGTGTGACCCCCACCACCAGTGGACAGAGGGAAGCCCATTCCAGACGAGGGGGAAGGAGCTAAAAGGGGCCATGGCGGGTCCCCTGGATGTGTGATACACACAGGCTCCAGTGCATCTCCTGTGGCCTCCAGGTCACAGGCACCCCCAACCCAAAGGTGACGCCACTCACGATGGTCCACCTGGGTCATCCTCCCGGGCAGACAGGCATCATGTGGTCACATGCCTCACCCAGCAGCGAGCAGTGTGAGCTATGATGGGGAGAAACCGTGAGCTCTCTGTGAGAGAAACTCTTGTTCAGAAGCCAGTCGCTCAGACCAAAAAATAACCCCACGTGCTCCCGAAGAGAGGGCGGCAGGAACCACACACCATCACCGGAAGGCCCAGACTGTCATTTGGAGACAGCAGACTCCCCCTCTTGCCTGGGGCTCCCACTGAAAATAAAACCTCCTTTCTGTTCCCAGATTTCAGCACAAACTCATGAGCTTTCTCCCTCTTTTGTCAGTGGGAGGCAGGCAAGGTGCGTGGCCAAGGCTACTCACCTGACGGGTGTCACACGCCCTCTGCCACAGCGCCATGGCACTTGTCAGGTCCTCCGGGTGACCAGGGAGAGACCCCACAGGATGCAGGGATGGGCAGGGATGTCCACCCTGGATCACAGACTCGGGGCAGAAGGGGGTCTCAGTGGTCATCTGGTTGGCGTCACAGCTAACAACTGAGCAGAGTAAGGACAAGACAGGGGCTGCCCGGTTCAAGGTCCCACTGAGTGTGGCTCCAACTGCCGCAGCCGCAGCCCCTTGCTCCTTCAGCACCTGCTCAGGTGAGTCTGCGGAGCTGCCCTCCCCCGTATACAACCCTCGGGCAGCTTCCCTGGGTCAGAGGCCACGGGTGCCATGTCTGCCAGGGCTGGCCCCACCCATCCCACTCCGACCCACAGTCACCAGCCCAAGTCTGACTCTCGGGGTCCTCCTGGCAGCCCATGGGCCTCCTGCCTTCTCCACTTGATGTGCTGGTGGGTTTGCAAGCATAACTCACAGCCACATGGCCTGCAAACTGGTGTAAGCAGGGACAGACATGGCATCGGAATCAGGGCAGAGTCTGCTGTGGTGTGGCTGACCTCTGGGACAACCAGGGGTCACTCAGGTCGGAGGACCCTGGGCTCCTTGCTGCTGTACTCCACCACCCCAGCCTGTGGACACTCTCCCAGCCGCTGTGTTCCGGCTGTACCTGGCTATGGCGGGTCCTCAGGCCTCCGTGCCCTGTCCTGCCAAAGGACCTGGGAGACCCTGGCCCCCTGACACTTTGGCCCCCCACCTGCTCCCCAATCTTCCCTCCTGCCCAGGGCAACTCTGTCCTGCCCTTTAGGCCTCAGCTCAGTGTCAACTCCTCAGCAGATCAGTAATAAGAACCTCCGCTGTTGTCACAGGCGCTGGTGTGTTTCTTCCTAATACTCCCCATAACTGCAGCCGTGTTACTTTTTCCTCTACATACTGTGTCTTGTTTGCAGCATCCTTACTCCCACACACGCATGCTCACACGTGGGACTGCACCCAGCTGGCCTGTCCTATTCTATGTGCAATGACTTTTATGATCCTGGCACAGAGTAAGTGCTCAATTAAGACTTGCTGAGTGAATGAACCTAACAGCTATTGATGAATGATCCCACGGATCAATGGAGGGACAAGCAGGTATGGATCGGAGCAGGGGCTGGCTGCCAGGGCTGCGGGCTGCCTGAGGCAGGGGGTGTGGAGCCCACCTGCCCAGACCTGCAGGGAGGGGCTCAGAGAACGTCCTTGTGCCTCACTCTGTCCATCCCCAGGGCGCTGAGGCCAGCAGAGCCTCAGTGTGCGGCTTAACTGGCCAGCTGTACTCTTGGCTGGCGAGGTGGCAATGTGATTTATTATATGATGTCAAAGGAGACCACAGGGGGCTCTATCATGGGCACGAAGCCCACACGGGAACAAGTCAGGAAGGCATGCACCACCACAAACCAGGAGGAAAATGGAAAACAGGATGTCCTTTCTGTTCCTGGTTGGTAGGAGGGTTGCACGTCTGCCTGGGACCAGGCTTCCGTTCCACACGGGAATGCCACTGCAGCCACCCAACCGCGCTAGACGGCACCACCCACCCCGGAGCAGAAAGAACAATTCCCAGCAGCCGCCCACCTGGTCTGGTCTCGGGAGCATGGCAGGCAGACTGTGTGGCTGTCTCCACCATGGGAGGAGTGGCCCCGTGACCCAGGGCAGCTGACCTCACAGCCACCCCAGGACAGGGTCTGCTCCTCTGGGACCAGGGCCACCAGATGCACCCAGCTCTGCCTTGCTCGGCATCCGCCAGCCAGTGGTTTCATCACCACAGGCAGCAGCTGTGTCAGAGGCAGCCCAGACCATGACCTCTTCCTTAAGTGACCCTGAATACAGATCTCACACCACCCGGGGGGCCACCAGCTGCTGGCCAAAGCCCCTCCAGGGAATATGTGAAAACAGTGTGGGCTACCTGGGGCCGGTTTCCTCACCTGAAAAATGGTGATGTAATTCCATTATTCCAGGGGCTGAGATACCCCTGGAATTTCAAAGAGATGAGAGATGAGAAAGGCCCCAGGCAGAGCAGGCAGAGGGTGGCCTCTCCCCTGGCTCCACCGTGACAACAGGAACCCTTCACTGGGACCCACACTTCTTACTCTGACCTCACCAGCCAGGAGGCCCACATGCAAAACTGAAAGAAACTCTCCTAGATTGTATGGCGCTATTTTACTTCTGGAAGGTTAGCTGTTATCTTCCTAATCGGACGGGAAGGCCTAGGACAAAAGCCTCCAGCTCCTCTACTTCCTCTGTCTCCACCGCGCACAGCGGAGACCCCATGCTAGCGCTCGGTCAACATCTGAGGCCGACAGGGCGTGATTCGGGGCGGCTGTAAAATCAGGCCTGAGCCCCGACCGCGGGGTGTGGGCAAGTGAGCTGCAGCCTTGGAGGTGACCGCCCGCTGCTCGGGGCAGCTGCGTCTGCAGTGGGACTCGGCAGCTCAGAGGCCCCGTGGGTCAGCTGGCGAGGGGTAGAGCTGGGGACGATACCCAGGTCCCTCTGACCCCTGTCCCGCCCTGTCTTTTAGGCTAAAGTAAGTGCACATTTCCGCTGCTTTATCACAGAATGTGCCTCCCATCTGGGGACACTTTCGTAATCACTGCCTCACTGACTCCAATCACTACGAGGGAGAACTCTGACGTCGGCTGTGGCCCCAGATCAAGCTGACAGAGAAGCCCTATCCTCACCGTGATAACAACTCTGCCGTGCGGGGCTCTGGCAAAGCGTGCGCTGAGTGCCAGGCGTGGGCTGAGTGGTCTGCACGCGTGTTACACCCAGGTGCTAACAGGAAGAGGGGCCGAGGACACACCCACACGCAAGCAGCACTCACTCCGTGCCAGACGCTATTCTAAGGACATTGGGCATGGTAATTGTTTTAATGCTCACGACAACCCTATGTGGCATTTTAATTTTTTTTTTTTTTTTTAAGAAGAAAAGGGAACTACGTTCGGCACCCTTGCCTGTAGGGAGATCCCCCTTCTCCAATACCCTGCAGTCGGTCATGGCCATGAGGCGCAGCCAGCGAGATGTCTGAATCCATGTCACATGTGGCAGACACCAAGAGCCAGCATGAGCCTCACCTCCTTCTTGTCCCTCTGCCACGACAGCCTGTCAGGGACTGCTCTGTCATCCTGGGTCCCAGACACACAACAAAGTGGTGCCAACCCTCCATGGTCATGTGGCACATGCCAGAGACAAGCTGGCACTGGGTGACAGGAGCTATTTGCAGCAAACCTGGCCCAGCAAACTAGCAGGGTGGGCCTTGACCATTGCCCCTTCCCACCTATTCCCAGCCCTGCAGGCTTCCTGCCCCCGGCGAGGGGCTGGGTGGGGTGTGGGAGGCACTGTTGAAGGCTGGCCAAACACTTCCCTCCAGGCACTCACTGGTAAAGGACCAAAGTGGCCAAGCATGCGCTCTCTCCCTGCGTCTTCTGGGGGAGTAAGAGCTCCCTTTCTAGATCCGTCTTACGTAACTTAACACTGAGACGGATCCGAGCGGTGAGTGGGGCTTTGTCCAGTGTGGGCTGGACAAGGCTCAAGCTGCTCAGAGGCCAGCCTGTCACAGCAGTGAAGGGAGGGGACGCTCAGGACTACAGGGCACTTGGGGCTGAGCACAGGGACATCACTGAGCCTCCAAATCATAACATCCCTCATCATCTTGGAAGCACCCAGGCTGCGATGACGGAAGGGTGTCCCCCTACCCTGCTCAGAGTTCATCTTGCATTGGCAAGTCCCCTTCTAAGCAGGGCCTTGCTCTTGCCAATTAAATCTGATCTAACAGCCCCATCCATCCCCCACACCCCACTCCCTGCAGGATAAAGTCCAAGCTCCACAGCCTGGCGTGCACAAGCCCTGGCCCTCCGGCCCCGCCACCCCCTCTCCAACCCTGCTGACGCCTGCAGACATCACCACGCACCCCTACCAAGGCAGTGCCATCTGCCTCATGAACCCTCCTGTCCCCCTCTCTCCCTGCACCCAGCTGCCCAGCAAAGCCACATCCTCCCTCCACTGGCCCACTGGGACACCCTGTGCAAGGCTCGCCCGGCACAAGGCCAGCACCCTGCATGCGCTTCCACCTAACACACACTTAGGCACGTTTCCAATGTACCAGGCACCGTGGGCAGCAATGGGACCCCAGCTGCTGGAAGCAGACGCAGTCCCTGCCCCAGTGAAAGGACAGACAAATGGCATGAAGGAAAAGCACAAAGCTAGGAGGGGCTAGGACAAGAAGTCAGATAATCAGGGAAGACACTCCTTGGGGAAGGGGCACTGAGCTGAAGGAACGGCTTGTGCAAAGGCACTGGGGTGGACATGAGTCAGAGCCTGAGCAGCTGCCGTGGGGAGTCTCAGCAGGGGGCACGTGGCAGGGAAGGGGCGGGTGAGCACAATGAGGCTGGGCAGGGGCAGCTGCCAGATCACTGGGGCCCCATGGGCCATGATAACAATCTAAGTCTTTAGTGTCACTACAATGAGAAATTGTGGGACTGTTTTACGCCAGGCCCTGCATTGATCGGATCTACATTCTTCCTAACTCAGCACTCACAGCTGGGAGGGCAGCTCTGGCTTTGCCCGCCGGCCGCCCCTGCTGGCTGGGAGCCCACGGACACCTGCCCAGCAAACAGTATGCTGCTGCAGAGGGAGCTGACCCTGCAGAACAAGTTCAGACGGGGGTCCAGGGAACATCTGGGGACAGTTATGGTCCCTCTGGCTAATCAAGACAGTGCACACTGAAACCTCCTTCTTAGTTCTAACCTCATTCTGGGGAAAACCCCAGAAAGATCCACCGAGGCAGCTCCACACGCCCCATGGCTCACAATCACTGTAACCCTTCTGGGGCGATTCGGAGGCTGGCAGGGGCAGCAGCAGAGGAGGGCCAGCGCCCCCGACCCCACAGCCACACCCGCCCTGTGCCCCAGCGACGAGGCTTGCACTGCTCTCCTGAGGAAGCTGCTCGACAGGCCAGAGGCCCCTGGGGTCCCTGAGCACGTCACCCACGAGGGCAGGGTCTGTACACTGATAACCGAATCTCAGACGGAGCCGCGGCGGCACCAGGCTGCTGGCTCCGCGTGAACCTTGGAACAGAAAAACAACGAATCGTCCCAACTGAGTCTCCACGCCA
>CAUYPO010029484.1:0-19536 GCA_963574435.1 Cheirogaleus major | reverse complement strand
GCAAAGATTGGAGTGATGTGTCACAGGCCAATGTGCACCAAGTGTTCCTGCAGCCACCATAAGCTGCACAAGAGGCTGGAACAGATTGCCTCTCAGAGACTTGAGAAGGAACCCACCCGCCGGTGCCTTGATTCATGACATCTGACCTCTAGAACTGTGAGAGAATAAGTCTGTGTTTTTTGTTATTGTTGTTGTGTGTTTGTTTGTTTTTTTTAAAACAGTCTCGCCATGTTGCCCGGGCTAGCGTGCTGTAGTGTCAGCCTGGCTCACAGCAGTCTGTGTCCTGGACTTAAAAAAAACTACCAAGAAACTTTTATTCTCCTTCAGGTTTCTCACTACCAGGAGTCCTGGCAGTGTTCTGTCCAATGTCCATTTTTTTTTTTTTTTTTACAAAAAGCACAGTGTTTAAAGGACCCTTGGTGGGCACAACTAACGTACATGTATACGTTTCAGTGTTTTGTTCTTTCCTGTGTTATATACTTTCCAGCTGTCTTGCTCTGGCTATCAATTTGCCCTCTGGCCAAGCTGCGTTTTCCGCCAGGAGTGACCATTCCAAAGCCCATGTCATAATTGGGTGGGTGGGTGATTTGTGTCCTCTCCCATCCCAGGCAGTGGCAGTGGCAGTGGCAGTGGGGCTCAGGCTTGGGGGGCTTGCCACTCCAGCACAGTGACGGCAGTGATGGCGGCTGCTGAGTAGGACTTGTCAGCTGCGTTGCAGGCACAGCACACATGGGCCCCGCATAGGTGGGCAGTGCACTGCCAGCAGGCCCTGCTTGGCGCCATCCACTGGGAAGGTCAAGCTGCCCAGAGGCTGCCAGCTCCTGCCCACCGTTCATGACAATGGGTGGTGGCTCCTCCAGGACTACACATTTTAACTCTGCCTTGGAGCCACTTACCACCCATGCAGGCTGCAGGAGTGGCATGGGGGAAGGGCCAGTGGTGGGACCACCAATGCCTGGAACCCCAGCAAGATCCCTGGAGACAGGGTGCATCAGAGATGGGGCACAGGAACCTGCAGCTCTCCTCTGGCCGCCTGCTCCCTGTTTGCCTCCTTACCCTAGGCTTGGACCTGCAGCTCTGCAGTGGCAGGGGCGATTCCCCAGGTGGGATCCATGCAGGCATGGGTAGAAAGACACCACTTCCCTGCCCACCTGGGGACTTCCTGCTAGGGCCCCATAACACCCCAACTGAGGAGGACACTGGTGAGACCATGTCACACGTGCCCTGGGGCACTGGATTGGCAGGCGATCCCTTCCCACCTGTGCCTCCCTCTTGGGGTGGGGGGTGGCCCTCTCCTGCAGGTGTGCCTCTGGGGCTGCAGCAGCGCTGCCCCAGAACTGGTGCAGACCAGGGGAAAATGACTAATTAAAACAAAGTATTTAAACTATCCCAGGCCTTTAAGATTGTATTAGGTCATTAAACAAGAAATGTCTGACCTTGAAGAAATTGGACATTTCCTACCCAATAACCCAACACATATGGGATCTTGTCCCATTTACCTGATCTTTGACAAAATAATTCAGTTATAAGACAGTAAAACTGAAAGTTTCATTTAACAGTCACTTCTCCTCACACTCCAGCACATTTTTTGGGTTACAATAACACCATTCTCTTTACACATAGGTTCATAGCTATAAGTTGACCATTCAGCCAAAATTTCTCTCCCAAGGGACTTTTAGATGGAACTTTCCTATGTTGCAACAAAATTTTACAAACAAACATGGACAATACAGGGAATCCCTAAGACAAAATGGCACAGCCAACCAAATGGAAACCACAAATGAGAACTGAATTCTCAATTGACAATCAGTGTCTCTTAATCCAAAGGGGGCAACCAAGAACCAAATTTTTTAGGACAAGAGAACCAACATCTCCCAATTTCCCCTGACTCCCTGGGAACCACAAATGAGCTCAATCCAACCCAAGTCTACTAGTTTCACTCAACCTCATGATTTAGCACCCCAAATTTGTACCTCAGTCAACAGGGAGGTCTGAAAACCTCCATGTCAGTGGAAACAGGGTCTTGGAGTCCTGGGGAACTTTGCTTACAAATGGCCATGGCTGTTGCAATGCTTCCCAAATCTGTTTCCTTCCCCTCAACTCAGTTCAGGTTGGTCAGAGGTGCGTCCATTTGGGGAGAAAGAGACAGGACTTCCCAGAGCTAAACAGGCCCCAGCAACTGCTGGGAGAATCCCTTTCTTTCTTACCTGAAAAGGTGATGTTCCTACCCATGGCTAGACCCAGAGCTGCTCCCTGCCTCTTCCAGCAAGTTACAGTGTACCATTCTACTGGGAAGCCGATGCCCCCACCCAGGGACGTCAAATCTATTACTGGAAGCTCAGCACATGTCCTCAAGGCCGCATCAGAAGAACAAGAACAAATGGTTTGAGGAGAAGGAAAGAGATTTATTAATTTGCCAGCAAATGAGGAGGATGGAGACTCCTGTCTGAAATGCCATCATCCTCCCAATAAGCAGAAATACAGAGCTTCTGAAGGGAGGCCATTCAGCATCAGTCAATTGCTGTTCAACTACAGCTGATGATTCTGATCCATCCCATCTCTGGGGAAGACAATCCCGTGACCTCTGTCACCTGAGAGGCCCACCCAGACCTCCAGGACCTCTGCGTGCCAGGTCTGGGCAGGGCTGGCAGTTCCGTAGAGCCATGTCCTGTAGCACAAAGAACAAAAGACATTACCCTGCTCCTCCCAACCACTGGCACAAGGCAGGGATGCAGGTTTTAGTTTTCAAAAAGGAGTGGGGGATGTTTTAAAGAGACAGAAAATATTTTTGCCATTTTTTCAGGCCATTCCCTCTGTAACAGGGTCCCCCAGTTTCTCCCAGTTTCTTTCTGTGTCCTGACTGAGAAACACAGAGGGACTTGACTGCTCTGTAACCTGGCCAGCAGCACATTTCCCCCTGCAGGCTTGAACCCAAGCCAAGGCCCTGAACAATCCCAGGAACTGGTAAACTTATTTAGGTTGTTGCTTGAAATACTGAAATATCAAAAATCTTGCTAAAAACATAGAAACTAGTTCAAACTCTGAACCAAATTCTTTAACCCTCATATAAACTCCATAACCCAAGCCCCTCAATTCTGACATACCTAGGTAGAACATCTCTTGTCTCAGTGTCCATCATGAGCAAGCTGAATCCCCCTTTGTATGTAGGTTCTCCTAATAAATACTTTGGATTGATTACCCTCGCTTTAGTGCTTCTTTCTTTGGAATCCCAACCAGCCCCATCTGCGGATGGTTTGAGGCAGTCCCTTGTGGGAATTCCCCTGCCACTGCTTTTGGGGCAACTCTAGCTGTGGGTTATGCCAGACAGAAAACAGGTAGATGTATTTTTGGTCTTTTGAAAACAACTTAAACTCCATTTCCCTATTTTGTATACATTTATAGTAACTCTTCTCTTTGTTTGAAAGGTGTCTTTTCACATCTACCTGGACAGACCATACTCTTGTATTGTCCAATTAAGAATTATTTCTGCCTTTCCTTTACCCCTGGCCTTTGTCTCTAAGTACTTGTAGTTAAAGTAGTTCCTTGGAATTTTGACTTTCAGGCATTTCCATGTTAGATCAGAAAGGTTCTGATTATATTATATTTGTTTGAATCAAGAACCAAGTTACATAAATCTAGTTTTAATCACAGAAGCTTCCCTCCCAAATAGTTCACACCTTTTTCCTACTTAGTTTGATCATCAACCTTAGTATCTTGAAAGTTTACTGGCATGTGTTCTTCACTGTGACAAACTTTCAAAAGCAAGACCACACTGAGAACTATTAGGTTACTGTAAAATGCTGAATCTACTATACTCCTCACAATGTTGTATTTATAATTTTTCACCCAAAACTATCATCTTCAAAGATAACATATCTTGGGTCAGCATATTTGTTGGTGTCCAGTTTCTAAAGATATTTTTATAAACCAAGGCTTTTCCTTATATTAGAATAAATTTCTGATCAATGCCTTTGGGATATTTGAAATGTATTTTAAGAGAAGTGCTTTTTGTGGGATTAATTTTAGAAGACTTCTCTCTTTGAAAACCTAGACTCTGGGTAAATTATAAGCTGCAGCAATGTTTTGCTTATCTCTTCTGCCTCATGCCACCACCGTGCCTTAATACATCTGGCTCCTGAAAGAAGCAGAGGCATGTTAAAAAAAAATATTAATAGTATATATGACTCTTGAAGACACCATCCACTTCTGGGAAAGCTATTCACTTTTTCCCTGTTCTTCCAGGCAGCCTGATCATGAAAAAGAATGTTCTTTGTTAGTGTGTGTCAGACTGGATATGAAGATTGACTGAGAGATTTGTGCTGAGCACTATGGCTTTCAGTTTCTTCTTTCAGTTCTTTGCTCTGCCATGGCCAGAGCAGAGAAGGTGTCAATATTGGGTCTGATGGTGTCCTGGAGCTTATTTGTACAGACCCTGTAGTTCTGAGGCTGCTTAAAGCATTGAGAAATTTAATGGTTAAGAAGAATGAAAATGGTTATCACTGGGAAATAAGACTTTTTTGTTTCATAATCATTCTGTGACAGGGGCAATGGGCATATACAGGTACATTCTTGGATTTCCCCAACAGGGCCTGGGGCCTCTGTGTGGTAATAACATCCTTCTCTCTGTGGAAGCTCCATGTAACACACAACCACTTTGCTGACATTTGACAACCACAAGTGAGAAAGGAAGCAAGAAGAAAGAAATAAAAATTAGTGGACACTATGACATGCTTTCCCAAGGGGACAGAGCTTCCCTTCACGCTGGGAACATAAGTGCTGTGAAACTGGTCTTTGAATATCCCCCATGAGAGGATATTCTGGTATAACCATGGTACCTTATTTGTAGTCACCGCAATAACTTTATACTATGACTGTGATGTCAATAAGTAATCACTTTTCACATAAAACTCCATAAAAGGAGAGTCACATTGCTAAAGATTATTCAAAAAGAAAGGTTCAACTGAGAAGAACTTTATGCTTTAAAAAAGCAGGCCTGGCTTCTTCATCCTCCTAACCTGATTTTTGTTTTTTCTATCCTGGCAGTTTTGCACAAAGATTTCATGAAAAAAGCAGAGGTATGACTGCTTTTTCCAATGAGTGGTTATTCTGGAGCATTACTCAGGGAACTCTCTTCTTACTTTTGCTTTGAGCGCTAAATGAAAAGGTCCCCTTTCAGTGTTTAATCAGCAAGAAGTGGGGTTCTCTCAAGGATGTCGAAGGTGACAAAATACATTTGGAGGAGGGTTCATCCGCCTATGAGCTGGGGAAGGTACAATATGCTTCCTGAGCTTGCAGTGGGAGAGGGAGAGGAACATCTTTCTGGCCTTCATGAAATTTCTTCTCATGTTTCTTTTGAAGTGGCAGAACCATAGGCCAGAATGACTTTTATTCCCCTATGTCCTTCACAAAAAGGGAAGTGAGTGACCAGAATTTGGAGCATATTGGTTGAACGTTTGGCTAACAACTTCCTAAATACTGTGAGCAGTTTCTGAGGAAGTTTCTCTTAGAGTTTAGGGTTCAGACTGAATTAATTACCATGAATGGAACTCATCCCTGCCTAGAAATACACTGTTGTTTCATTAGGGACCTGCCACACCTCTTCTTGCACATCTTTGTGGTCCTAAAGGGGCAGGGTGGGGATGAGGATAGCATGATGGGGGACAGGGACAGAAAAGAATGTATGGGTCAGTGCAAACTCACCATGGCACCTGAAAACTTCGGTGATGTGCAGGGCCTATTCATGAGATGTCATCTCATGAAGGGAGACCTCCTTCTCATTCTGTTTAAATGGCATTTCCTTAACAATTTTTATCTATACCTACTAACCACAATTGGCACACAAAAACAAATGTATTAAGAATTCACATCTTTATTGACAATATAAGTGCAGAGGAGATAAGGGTAGCGTGGGCAGCATGGACAGCCCAGGTGTCAGTGGCACTAGAAGAACCCATCTCCAATCTGGCTCCTGAAGCAGGATGGCATTCTAGGACTAATCCAACAGTAGGACGATAACGTGATTCACGATAGCAGGTGGTTCATTATTGAGCATTGATGCCCTCTGATTTCTCCTACACTTGGCCCTTTTATTCTTAAACCAAACCTATAATCAGAGGGAAAAAGGTATTGGTTTAGTATATTGAACAATTAATGTCATAATAGAAAAAAACACAACATGCAACTTTACATGCCATTGAGATTTTAAAGTGCATCAGGAGAAGCTATTTCTTTATTGCTAAAATACCTTAGGGAAGTTAACACCATACTCCCTCCCTTCACAGTTCACACTTTGTGAGCACCAGCTATGTCTATGTGTCCAGCTTTAGAATAGACTTATTACTTTGACTCTCTCCTCCTAATTTAATATATTTTAGAGTTTTCTTCCAGGTATTGGATGCAAATCTGGCTTCTGAATTGTTCCAGGTCCTTGGTGTTAATTCAATGCCTGGCAACAGAGTAAAGAAAGGTCTGCGTCCTGACAGCTGACCATCAGCTGTCCAGTTGCCTCCTGCCCCCTCCTCACTAGGGATAGTTTCAATAGTTTCACCTTGTTTGTTAGGGAAGTTGGGCATGGTAAAAGTGGGCCCCATTTAAAGTCATATTGAGGGGAATGGTTCTCTGTTTTAAAAGCTCATCTTTAGTATAAAGTAAATAATCAATAGGAAGAAGCATGCTGTATTTTTAGATAGATTTCCTCCAAGGATGTCTAAGGGATCATTCATCTTCTGGCAAGGGAGGCCTGGACATTTTCTTGATAATTTAGCCTGTAGCATTAAGGAAAGTTGAGACCAACTCAACCCAAATTAACTAAAACTCTCAAAAGTCTTTGCCAACCCAAGAATTTAGGGGAAAGAAGTATGCCATTGTCACCAATGTCAATTGTGCATTCTCCAATCTGTTGTACCCTCCCATCTTTCCTGGGCTTGGGACAAGGCCAGCTCACTCTGTTCTAGCTACAGTTCCAGTATCCTGGACTGGAACTGCTGTTGCCTAGCACACTGACCCCCCCCCCAGGCCTTGCTACTCAACCAGGAGATCCAAATCCCATCCCTTATTCCTAAGGCAAAAAGGTAGAACCAGCATTTTAGGAAGATGGTCAACAGCAATGTGGGGGAGGGGCCACAAAATGGCTCCTCCCTAAGTATCTGCCAACGATTAAAATGCAAACAGACAAAACAAAAACCCTGTCAGTTAGACATTACTATCCTCTCAGCGTCCTAGTTAATGGAATCTATGTTGTATTTAATCCTTATGGAAGTCCCCAAACTGAATTTTTTTTTTTTTTTTGAGATAAGAGTCTCACTTTGTTGCCCGGGCTAGAGTGCCGTGGCATCAGCCTAGCTCACAGCAACCTCAAACTCCTGGGCTCAAGCGATCCTCCTGCCTCATCCTCCCGAGTAGCTGGGACTACAGGCATGCGCCACCATGCCCGGCTAATTTTTTCTATATATTTTTAGTTGGTAAACTAATTTCTTTCTATTTTTAGTAGAGATGGGGTCTCACTCTTGCTCAGGCTGGTTTCGAACTCCTGACCTCGAGCAATCCTCCCGCCTCAGCCTCCCAGAATGCTAGGATTACAGGCATGAGCCGCCACGCCCGGCCCAAACTGAAAATTTTAAGTGACGCAGAGGGCCTTCTCCCCCTGTCTGATGCCTCATTTTCACTCTTGCATCTAAGGATTTGGGGTCTTTCTGCTGTGTGATTATACAGTCTGTAGAAGGCCAGTGTAATAGGGTTCATTTTGGGAAGATTCAAATGTACCATTGGTCAAATCTCCACAAACATAACCAAAGTGCACAGTGGACTCACTGTAGTATATGCTGATATGAGGTCTGTATTTCCAATATTGGTTTCATAAAATAGTTTTATCTATATTTGCAAAAGCTAGGGGACAAACCGTGTATTAAGTTTCTTGGGGAAACTCATGCTGTAGAGTGTGGAAATAGATGAGAACATTCTGTCTTTCCCCTTATGTGTTTCTTATAGCTCATATTGTCCTCAGAATGCCATTGAGAAAACACTATGTAAACCAAGGGATGGGGAAAAGCAACTCACCAAACCTTCTTAACTTTTCTTTTTCCTCTGAGTTTGCTTTACCAGTCTGAGAAAGTGCTCACAACCTCTTCTCAAATTTTCCAACACGAGCCAGGCCTGACTGCGGGCCCAGCTCTTGGCATTAGGATGCCTGCACTCAGTGGCCAGCTTTGTTGGGCTGCTTTTCTGGACATGCCACCATCAGATCTGCTGTGCATTACTATCACTGCACTCACACATGCACTTTGTAGCAAAGCTAATAATAAGGTGAAGGAGCTCAGGAAATTTGAACCCAAAATATGACTCCTTGGTATAACGAGCATTTTGAATTAAAGGCCCTTCCAGATCAATACGCATTGGAAGGGGGTTTCCCCCTTATCCACATAAACCAGATGAACCCATCAAAAAGAACAATTGACTTCTCTTCCCCTCCCTGTTATCTCACTATATTGCAGGCAAGAAGATCAAAAATGCAACCAGACCTGACCCAAATCATTTTCAATATAATATCTGTCTCTCAAGGTTAATTTAATTTGCAAAGAGAATCATTTACAAGTCAATCTGTTTCCCCCATCCATTCATCCTCCCTAGGACACATTTATTGCCCCTAAACAGAATTGCCTATATTCCTCATCTCTCCCTCCCCTCTAAAAGGAAGGTGTAAAAATTTCTGGACTTTATTGAGATACTGGGTAAGGTAATCAGTCTGTGATTCTCCCTGTGCACATGGCAAAGAAACCTCTTTCTTTTATTAATCTGCCTTAATTGTGAGTTGAGCTTTCAGTGAACTTTGGGGGGAAAGGGAAAGTTCCCCCTCACCCCCACAAAGGTCATCTTGATTTTCTTTTTGTCCTCCTTTGTTGCTCGGGCTAGAGTGCAGTGGCATGATCACAGCTCACTGTAACTTTGAACTCCTGGTCTCAAGGGATCCTCTTGCCTCAGCCTCCCAAGTAGCTGGCACTACAGGTAAGCACCATCATGCCCGGCTAAATCTTGATTTTTCTTCTCTATTCTGGCTTTTTTTTTTTTTTACAAATATCATTTTGATACAGCTTATGGTTTTCTTTGGCCTCAAGTAGGTCATCATTTGATCCCATGACCTACAAATTAGTCATCCCTGACTAAAGGAATGAAAACTATTTGAAATTAACACAGGTACATATCTATCCTGAAATGAGGTCCACCTCCCCAAACAAATTCCATAAAACCTACCTCTCTAAAATAGTACCACCAAAATGGAAAAATAAACTCTTAGATGGATAGAAATTCCTCAAGATAGTACTCATGTAGGATTTAGTAGTTTCATAATGTTGAATTTGTGTATTATCTTCAAGGTCTATTTTGACCACATGTAATTTTTAAAAAAATCTTTTGACCCTTCTTAGGTCAACTGAAATTAAGTCATATTATTCTTTTTGTTTGTTTCATTCTTTAGACAAATTTCCAAAGCTTACAAATCTTCCCCCTATTCTAAGCATAATGTGACTATTATAGCAATGTTTATATGTTGACACATTAAAGTATTTCAGAAAATTAAAATTTAGAGCTGCCGCTCTATACTGCCTTACCCAAAACTTAAAAACAAAAAGAGGACCAGGCACTTAAACTTTTAAGCTATCTTCCTACATCAGTCTCAGCTTAACTAAACATACACTAACTAGTTCCTCATATAGTGTGTTCTGTTGGTGAATTACTCCCTTATCCCAATATTTATAAATTCATTTATTTAGCTAAGTGCTTATGCCTGGCTTTAAATAATTTAGTATAATTGAACCCTCTTCTAATCCTGTTTCTCCTTGCATTAACTTGAATACTTCTAAGGTTAGACTGAGTCCCAATATGAACACACAGAAATGCTTCCTAAAGGATACCAGTGTAATAAGGAGTTGAACTTTACTTATTGGACATATACATATACACTTGTACACATTTTATATGTATACAACTATACATGTATGTATTTATATATATATATATATATATATATTTAATTTTGTACACAGAAATAGGAAAGTAATTTGTTGTTTTGGTTTTTCCTTTAGGAAATCATGTTCCCTAATAGGAATGGGAAACGAGAAAGAACCATAAGCTAGAGTTTATGTATCCCATTTTCCATCCACAAAAAATCCAAGTTCAAAACTTATTTGCCAATGAAAAAAGACAATAAAAACACATCAACTTGAGAACTACCTGGAAAAACTATCAAAGCCCTGAAGTAAGGTTTAGATTGGCTGTCCTGCCATATTGCTTTTTACAGGTTTACTGACCTGCACTCTTTCTTCAGTCACACCCATGCGTCTTGCAAGCTCCCTTCTGTGTAGAGAAAACCACAAATGTTTAGTATTTGAACTTGTGGATGAAATGAAGTACAGTATTTACATTTCATGGTTGTTTTTAAATTTACTATCTCCCCTCATAACTCCCCCAAGTATATACTTTTCTGTAATTCCCAATTCCAGGCTTGATTTAGAAATGGTTTGCCCTGATCACAAAATTTAAAGTGGTATTAACAACTCAATAATCAAAATAAATCATTTTAATGCACTATTTTAATAAATAAAAATTAACGCAAAAATCTAGAATGAACAAATTATCAAGATATTAAATAAAGGAAAGATCCCACACTGCAGTTGCATGACAGTACTTATTCTCCTTATTCCAATTCCAATAAAATTTTATTTATAAAATCAGGCCACCAGCACAGGCAATAAAATAAAAGATAGATAAATTGGGCTATATCAAAATTAAAAACTTCTGTGTATCAAAGGACACAATCAACAAAGTGAAAAGGCAACCCACAGAATGGGAGAAAATATTTGCAAATCATGTATCTGATAAGGGGTTAATGTCAAGAGTATATAAAGAGCTCCTACAACTCAATTAACAAAAACAAACAGATTTTAAAATGGGCAAAGGACTTAAAGAGATATTTATTCAAAGAAGATATACAGATAGCCACTAAGCATGTGAAAAGATGCTCAACCTCACTAATCACTGAGGAAATGCAAATCAAAACTACAATGAGATACCATCTCACACCTATTAGAATAGCTACTTAAAAAAAATAATGAGTGTTAGTGAGGATGTGGGAAAATTTGAACCTCCATGTACTGTTGATAGGAATGTAAAATGATATAGCCACTATGGAAAAGAAGATGGAGATTCCTCAAAAAAATTAAACACAGAATTATCATATGATCCAGCAATTCCCTACCTGAGTATATACCCAAAATAACTGAAAACATGGACTTGAAAAGATATTTGTACATCCATGTTCACAGCAGCATTATTTATAATAACCAAAAAGTGGAAGCAATCCAAATGCCCCTTCATAGATGAATGGTTAAAAAATGTCACATATATCATGCATATATATATAGATAGATATATATACACAATGTAATATTATTCAGCTTTAAAAAGGAAGGAAATTCTAACACAAATGGATGTACCCTTAGGAAATTATGCTTACTGAAATAAGTCACAAAAATACAAATACTACATGATTCCACTTATATGAGGTACCTAGAGTAGTCAAAATCAGAGTCAGAAAGTAGAATGGTGGTTGCCAGGAGCTGGGGAAAAGGGGAATTCCTTAATAGGCATAGAGTTTTAGTCTGCCAAGATAAGAAGAGTTCTGGAGATCTAGTGCACAACAGTATGAATATACCTAACACAAGTGAACTTCACACTTAAAAAGTGGTTTAGATAGTAAATTTTATGTTTAAGTTTATTTTACCATGAGTTAAAAAAAGCCCCCAAGCAGTTTCCAGACTTCATTCATGTAAACACTGCATCAAAATATTTACTTTAATGCCCAGAAAACATCCCCCACAAAGATAGGAGAGGACCCCCAGTGGCTTTTGCCTGGGGGTGGGGGTGGGGGAGGAGGAGGCCAAGGGGGAGAGAGAAAGATGTCTCAAAATTAACCCAAACTCCCTGGAGAACTGGGCGCCTCCTGAAGCAAGCCACTTACCTTGTGAGTACATCAGGGTATCGAGTATATCTGAAAGCATTTTCCAGCTCCCGCAGCTGCAATGCTGTGAAGTTAATGCGCTGGATTCGACGGCGGCGCCGGTTCCGGGGCTGCTGATTCTGCTCAGCAGCTTGGGCTGGCTCCTCCGGCTGCTCCTGCCCAGGCTCCTGGTCGCCGCCGTCACCCCCGCCACTGCCGCTGCCGCCCTCGTGGTTCACATCTCCCTCGTGGTTCACGTCTCCCTCATGGTTCACGTCTCCCTCATGGTTCACATCTCCCTCATGGTTCACGTCTCCCTCGTGGTCGACATAGCCATTTTGGTCAATGTAGGCATCATGGTCAATGTAGGCATCATTGTCAATGTAGGCATTGGGGTCGATGTAGCCACCACTGTGGTTGATGTAGCCATCATGGTTGAAGTAGACCTCATGGTTCACGTCGTCCATGAGACCAGGGGCTCCTTCACCAATGTAGACACCTCTTGCTAATGCTGCTGCACCCAGAACAGGTCTGGCTCTTATTTCTACCTCGTACACCCCAAGGCAGTGGTAGCGGGGGTCATCATGGTAGTTGCGCCCATGATCCATGGCTGGAACGCCACACGCCTACACAAACTCCGTGGTTCAAGGCCAGAGCTGTGGCTAGAGGGTGGAGCTAGTCCTTGGTTTGGTACTGGTTACAGGGGTTCTCCGGTAGGTTCAACACCAAGCCACTCTCCTTTAGACGATTCCTATTGGCTTTCTTTATACCATCAGTTGCAGTGGGTGGAACTTGCTTAGCATGCAAGCGGCCAGGCGTGACCAAAAATAGGGCGGTGTGGAGAAGAAAGGCCCCAATAGGGGGCATATGCATGTGCAGGATGGCGGCCCCAACTTACGGCTTTGTTGACTACTCCCTACTTGGGTGGAGTGACTACCCTGAGGAAGGGACTGTGCTGGGTTGATTATAAGCTGCTTTGGGGGGTGAAGGGGAGGAAAGGGGGACAAGACCTCACACTGACCATAGGGCTTCTCATGTAAAATCTTTTAGAATGTCCCATGGCCAGGCCACACATTGCATGGGCTAGCAGTAATTAAGCTGAAATAGATGACTAGGGGGCTGCTTGCTCAGAGTTCCAGCAAGGACACTGAAAGCAAAGCAGTCATCCTCCCCTGGGTGCTGCAAGTGGGATTTTGAGGCTGGGCATGCTGGAAGAGGTCAGGAGCTACAAACTGAGAGCAGCAGAGACAAGGACATTCTACTGTCCCAGGGAAAAGTAGTTCCCTGGAGTTCATTGGAGCATCTGTCGCCGTCCAAGCACTGACCATGAAGTTCTTCCCAGTCCTCGACTCCCAGGCTATGGTAACTGGTACCACCGTGGCTTCACCTGTGCTGAGGCTTCATGCCTCTGCACACTCTGGGCTGTGATCTGCAGTGATCCTGGGTCGGGACAAGAGGTATATCCAGCAGCTGAGTCTGATCTTCTTGTGATGCCTGGTCCAGGTGACAACATGCCTGCCTCAGGCTCAACGCATAAAGTGCTATCCCTTGGGCGCCCGCTATTGGCTTCCCATTAATAGTTTCCGCCAGTTGTGGTGAGCAAGATCTGCTGGTGTGTGCATGCGGGAGAGCTAGTTCATAAAATGGAGACTGTGGCTTGCAAGAAGGGTGCGGGTAGGGTGCATGGGAGCATGTGTACAGAATAGGGGCTTCATGTTGCAGCTGAGATGGCCACGACCAACTTAGTGGGATGCCTGCCAGTTTGGGCATGGGCAGGGAGCAAGAAGTGAAGAAAAACCTCGCACTATCCCTTGGAGAAAAGTTTGCCGATATCTTTAAAACCAGCCCTTCATATCCAGCAGCCAGTAATCCAGCACAGGCTAGTAATTAAACTGAAATGATTTGCTAAGAGGCTACTTGCTTTGAGTATTTGCAAGAATGCTGAAATCAAAGCCCTCCATGCTTTTGGGAGCTCTGGGAGCAGGATCTTGGGGCTGGGTTTTATCAAGAACATAAGAAAGAACTCAAATGTCTTTTAGTTCATGTGACTTTGGAAACCTTTGATAATTAAAACTAGTTTTAAAATTGTTATGTGTGTACACACTGGGGATCCTCTGTCTGCCATTTGGGCTTTTATGTCATTTTGACCTAGGACAGATCATTTATAGTACCATTTGGTTTGACATAAGATTCTTAAAAAATTCTCTGATGTAGTGTTCCTGGACTTGTGTTTGAAACTTCTTAAATTTCTGTTCTTGTACACATGTTTAAACTGATGGACAAATTACATCAAGAAAAGATCAGAACTCAAATGGTCAATCTGCCACTAAAGAGTTAAAATGCAGAGTCTGTCAAGCTCTCTATCTTCCTTCTTTAAAACTGCAGTTGCTAGGTTACTGGTATTAAGGTAAAACTCACTGTCTATGATATCACTAATTCAAGGATACTTGAAACAGCCAGTTCCAGCAACAATGTGAACATTAAAGACTCACTTGAAACAGAGGAAAGGGATAAAATTTGGGTTTCTCTTTTGAATAAGATTTTCATATAATATAATAAAAATATTAATTCTAACCAAAAAATGGGGGCATAAAGAGAGAAAATAAACATATTCAGTTGGCCTCCTTATTAACTTGTATTTCGTTTTGTCTATACTAGGTCTTATGATTGTTTGGGAAGCTGAGTCTCCTCTCTATCGAAGAGCAAAAGTAATTTTTTTGCCTTTTGAAATCTTTTAATTATCTGTTTGACTAAGTGAATGACTAAAGAAATGTAAAAATGCAATGAATATAGAAATACATTTTTGGTAAGAAAGGTTAAACAGAAAGGAGAATAACATTGTATGAGCAAAGATCTTCTATGGAAATTTTTTTGTCCTAAAATAACTGGTTATTTAAGAAAAAGGAAATTTAGGACAAAACAAAGCTTAAGTATATTGTAGATAAGGTTCATAGAAGGGAATTTATGGAGGAATTTTGTATGTGATCAAGTTGGCTATAATTAAAAAAGGAAGCTTTTGGTTGAAACAACAAAGTTTTCTTAAAATATTAATTTGCTCTTAATGAAATTACATAAATACTATACTCTTGACCTTTCTTGATATTTCTAAATTATTTAATATGGTCAAAAAATTTCTCATGCTATTGCTAAAAGTCATTTATTACCCCATTCAAGATACTAGTTTTTCTTATTCACATTCTTCTATATTATACTGTTCATTCATGACCCTGGAAACACTCTTGCTAATGCAAGTGCCTTTTTCATGCTTTGTTTTCCAGAGTTATGACAAGTATTGCATAAATAGCAATGTTTACCTGATATTTCCAAGATTTAAAACTATTGAATCCTACCTGGCCCAAACCTGTTATTCACTGTCAAAACCCTGCTACTAAAACTATAAACATACTCCGTCTAGGCCCAGGGACTATATCATGAAAGAGGCAGGTGTGAGAGATCGTAAGGGCCGATTTTGAGGGATGGAATTAGTTCAGACTCTACATCTCTCCTAGGATACCTTTGTTTCTTAGCCCCTTTAAACTTACGTATGGGCGTTTTGTTCTCCTGTCATCTTTCGCCTCAATTCCCCATCACCACTTGGAACTTACTTCCCAGAAGTAGAGCTAATTCGACAACTTCTTAGGAAATATGCAAATACTCACCTTCCTCAACCTCAATCTCTTAATTTAAAGGGACTTAATTTGCAGCCTGGAGACTGGATTTTACTTAAGGATCTCCAAGGACAAATGGGGCTCCTCCAACTGTCGAAGAAAGGTCCTTTTCAAATATTTCTCACTACTCCCACTGCAGCCAAACTTCTGGGAATTCCATCCTGGATTGATTTCTCCCAACTGAAACCTACTGATCTTCCATCTGCTCCCCAGAAATCCACCAGCCTACACCTGCCAGCCCATCACCAATACTCTTATTCACCTGAAAGAAGCCTCAAAACCATGAGCTTCAATAATATGCTGTGGTATATACAGCTTCGTATTGCTCTGGTCTTCCTCCTTATACTTCTCTTGTTATTCTATGAATGTCACCATAGCCCAGCTTACATCCCAGGCTGGTCTGTCCTTTGCCCATGCTGGGAACCTAAAAATAACCTTACCTGTCCATATCTCCCACTATGGCCACTCTATGACATCTCTATCTGCCTACAGTCCCAGAGGCCCTCTAACTTCTCAGAAGTGTGAACTCTTCTTTCCATGTGTGGCCTTAATTTTCTAGGCTAACACCTCTCCCCTACCTATTTCTCTCCATCAAAACCCTCATTCTCCCTCTACTCTTGCTTTTAAGACCATCTATTTTCAACCCCTCCCCCTTAATGATTCAAATAGACTCTCTCAGGCAGGGACATCCCTTGACCCTTAGACAACAGGAAGAAACTACAAAGAACAGAACTCTGTTCAAGTACCCTAATTTCCAAGTTCATTAATAAGAATACCAATTTTAACCAAAGCCAATGGGGAATGAAATGGCTGCTTTTCTAATAAACTAGCTAACAGAGAAAAATATAAACTACCTAACTCACTGTGTCCATGATTGACCGCAGATGCATTAACCTTAAACTCACTGTTCTTGTGTTAATCACCTGTCTTTTAAGATTAACTAAACTCCTGATGAGTATGTGTTCACAGCATTTGAGAAGAGCCGAACACACAGAAAAAAGGTGTAAATCCTCCTTTACATTCACCAGACCAGTCCTGCCAGATAAGACCATCTCCAGGTGACAGAAAAACATAGGAGAAACAGACACTCTGACATCTTACAGCTGTATCCTGTTAATCAGCCTATAAAAATAAACTTTTCTTTACCCCATTACAAGCCCCAATAAGAGGCCTAAAGCTACTTGACCTCAGTGCCAGCACTCCTTCTTTCTTTTACTCTTGTGCTAAGCCCATTTTCCCTCTCTCTGGGAAAAAGTACAATAAACTTCATACTACTTTCTATCTTAATCTTTGTGTTGAGAATTCTTTCTCCACCCAGGCCATAAGCTCCTCACTCTAACTTTACCCTAACATTGGTAACTCTGGAAATCATATTCCCCTCCACCCTGGTCTCAGGTTCATGGTTCCGGTTCTTATTTTATATATATATTTTTTATCTGAGCATATTATGGGGGTAAAAATGTTGTTTAGGTTATGTATATTGCCCTTGCCCCACCCGAGTCAGAGCTTCAGGCATGTCCATTCCCCAGACAGTGCACACCAGACCCATTATGTGTGTATATACCCATCCCCTCCTCCTCCTCCCATCTGCCCGACACCCGGTGAATGTTATAACTATATGATCATTTAAAGCCAATTTGATGGTGACTACATGTGGTGCTTTTTTCTGAATTCTTCGGATATTTCCTAGGATTTTGTTGAGAATTTTTGCATCTATCTTCTAAGGAATATTGGTCTGTAGTTTTGTTTTTTATTGCGTCCTTTCCTGGTGTTGGTATCATGGTGATGTTGGCTTCATAAATGTATTGGGGAGGGTTCCTTCCTTCTTGATGTTGTGCAATAATTTCTGCAGGATAGGCAGCAATTCTTCTTTGTAGGTGTGGTAAAATTCAGATGTGAAACCATCTGTTCTGGGACTTTGCTTTTTAGGAAGGTTTTTTATTGGTGTTTAAATTTCGGTACTTGATATTGGTCTGTTCATGAATTCTGTTTCTTCCTGATTGAGCCTAGTGTGTTTCTATGAATTTGTCCATTTCCTCCACATTTTCCAGTTTATTTGCATAGCAGTTTTTATAGGGTTCATAGATGATATTTTGTATTTCCATTGCATCAGTTGTAATTTCTCCTTTTTCATTCCTGATGGAGCTTATTAGAATTATTTCTTTTCTGATTCTCATTAATCTATCCAGATGTGTGGAAATTTTATTTTTTCAAAGAACCAACTTTTTGTTTTATTAATCTTCTGTATAGTTTTTTGTTATCAATTTCATTTAGTTGTGCTCTGTTCTTTGTTATTTCTTTTCTTCTGCTGGATTTGAGTTCAGTCTGCTCATCCTTCTCCAGTTCTTTGAGACGATTCATTAGATTGTTTATTTGTGATCTTTCTGTCTTTTGGATGTAGGCATTTATGGCTATAAATTTTCCTCTCAGGACTGCTTTCGTGGTGTCCTACAGATTTTGACAACTTCTGTCTCCGTTTTCATTTAGTTCAAAGAATCTTTTGATTTCCATCTTGATTTTCTCCTTAATGAAATAATTGTTCAGCAGAAGGTTGTTTAGATTCCATGAATTTGTGTAGAGATGAGAGTTCTGTCGGAATTGATTTCTAATTTTATTCTGCTGTGGTCTGAGAAGATTCATGGTATAATTTCTATTTTTAAAAATTTTTCAGACATGCTTTGTTGCCTAGGATGTTGTCAGTCTTAGAGAATGTCCCATTAGCTGATGAGAAAAACATATATTCGGTGGTTTTTGTAGAATGTTCTGTAAATGTCAGTCAGGCCCATTTCTTCTAGAGTTCTGTTTAAGTCCATTGTTTATTTGTTAATTTTCTGTTTGGAGGATCTGTCCTGTTCTGTCAGAGGGGTTTTGAAGTCTCTGGCTATTATGGTGTTGCTGTTTATCATTTTGTTTAGATCAAGTAGGATTTGCTTTATGAATCTGGGTACACCTGAGTTGTTGAATCTTCTTGTTGAATTGTACCCTTCACCATTATATAGTGACCCTCTTTGTCTTTCATTACTTTTGTTGATTTGAAGACTAAGTTATCTAAAATCAGAACATCCATGCCAGCTTTCTTTTGGCTTCTGTTTGCTTGAAATATTTTTTTTCCATCGCTTCACCTTGAGTCTGAATGCATCCTTGTGGGTTAGATGTATTTCCCAAAGATGGCAGATACTTTGTTTATGTATATTTATCCATTCAGCCAGCATATGTAGTCTTAGTGGGCAGTTGAAGCCATTAACATTTATTGAGAGAATTGATAAGTGGGGCAGATTTCTGTTCGTCCTGTTGAGTTGAACTTTGTTGCTTTGTTTTCTCTCTTGAGCCATTGTGGTATCTGGCCTTTGAACTTTAGCTTTTGGGTGATTTTATATTTGTGAATGTTTATTGTGCTGATCCGTGTGTAACACTGTTTTGAGTACTTCCTGCAGGGCAGGTCTTATCTTGGTGAATTTCCTCAGTCTTTCCTTATCTGAGAAGGTCTTTATTTCTCCTTCATATAGAAAACAGTTTTGCAGGGTGCACGATTCTAGTCTGGGCATTATTCTGTTTGAGAAGAGTGAGAATGTGGCTCCAGTCTCTTCTTGCTTATAAGGTCTCAGTTGAGAAGTCTGCTGTTATTCAAATGGATTTTCCTTTATAGGTTACCTGCTTCTTTCACCTTACAGCTCCTAGGGGGGCCTCTTTGGTGGTTATTTTGGTCAGTCTGATGACTGTGCGTCGTGGCATCTTCCTGTTTTTGATGAATCTCCCAGAAGTCCTTTCAGCTTCTTTTACCAGGATATCTAGAGTTTTAGAATCACCCTCAGGGAATGCCTATGGTTCTCACATTAGGCCTCTTCACATAATCCCACATTTCTTGTAGGCTTTACTCTT